>CAUYON010103695.1:0-15470 GCA_963573935.1 Arctocebus calabarensis
GCACCTGTAGTCCCAGCTACTTGGGAGGCAGAGGCAGGAGACTCGCTTGAGCCCAGGAATTGGAGGTTGCTGTGAGCTGTGATGCCACAGCACTCTATCCAGGGTGACAGCTTGAGGCTCTGTCTCAAAAAAAAAAAAAAATATGAATACAGAAGGAATTAGGTTAGCAAGGCATATTAAGGAGCAGTTTCAAAAGTAGCCAGAGAGAAGTCAGGGTACCCGGTAGCGTGCTGCTAAGGTATAGTGGTTATCATATGAATAAATGGAAACAAGTTTCTACATCATAAAATAATTATTTCTGGAAGACGCCCCAGTTCTCCAGGTTTCTTTCTGGCACTTGAACTTACCTGAGGTTGATGCCTTTCATGTCATTCTCATAACATGGTATACTGTGTAAATGTTGTGATGCTAGGTTCCAAAATATGCTTGCACCTTTCCTGACCGCTGATTCAGGAAGTGTGGAGAAGAAATGGGTACTGAGGAGAAATGGGTGGGAGCTGGAGGCAACTGTGGGGCAGGCTGCCCTTGGGGTGATGGGAAGAGAATAGGGAAACCAAAAGGATTCGAAAATTAGAAATGTGTTTATGCTCTGCAGTTACACCCCTTTATAACTAGAGAAACATTGAAGAGAAGAATGAAGGAAGTGGGGAAAAAAGAAAAGAAAGAGAAGGTAGTGTAGCTATTTTCAGATGTGAAAAGACAATCCTGAGGGCTTTTCTTGCATTTTCCCCTCTCCACTGAAAGTATTCTGGAATCTGCTGCACAGAGGAGCAGAAGCAGCTGATTTAGGACGGCCCTGAAAGGATTGAAGCCGTTTCCTCTTCTTGTCTCGACATCAGAGAATAGTCATTATTTGGTAAACTTAATTGAGTTTTCCATAAATGGAAAAAGTTACCTCCATACAATCACTATTTGTTAATTAAAAATAAAAAAAACAATTTGAATTAAATTTTTTAGTTTTTTAAAATAACTATAATTGTGTGAGTGTGACATTTTGTGTTTGAGGGATAAGGAAGATGATTTTAGGTAACCACTTAAAATTTTTCTTTTTAGGCTCGACACCTGTAGCTAGGCAGTGAGTAGGCACCAGCCACATACATCTAAGCTGGCAAGTTTGAGTCCAGCCCAGCCCAGGCCTGCTGAACAATGACAACTGGCAACCAAAAAATAGCTGGGCGTTGTGGCGGGCACCTGTAGTCCCAGCTACTCTGGAGGCTGAGGGAAGAGAATCGCATAAACCCACGAGTTGGAGGTTGCTGTGAGCTGTGACGCCACAGCACTCTACTGAGGGTGACATTGTGAGACACTGTCTCAAAAAAAAATTTTTTTTCTTTTTAAGTTCTCCTGAGTTTTTAAACTTTTTTGAAAAGATCAGCAGCCACTTCTTGGGGTTTTTTTAAGTTGCATGTAATTTTAAAATATACACAATTGCCTCTACCAAAAGATCACTTAATTTAGAATTCTCGTAAGTTTCAATTTGTCCACAACTTTTAAAATAAAATTATAAATTTGTGAAAGAATTAAGAGTATTTGTATTTGGAAACCACTCATTTAAGTATTGTGTCTAAGTTTATATTTGGTTCACTTGTGTGCAGATTGTCATTTTCAAATTGAGGGGACCTACAAATAACCTGATTGACTGTCTAAAAAATCAAGAATGCATAGTTAAAAATTTTACTTACATGGAACCATATTTTTCTCTCTCCACATTGTTTTTAGTTTCATCCATGTTTTGGATGAAGTTGTATATTGTTCTTTCTCGGTAACCATTATAAGACTGTACCGCAGTGCATCAGTTCTGCCGTGGATAGACATCTTCATTGTTTTCCAGTCTCTGACTACTTACAAATAATGGTGCTATAAAATAGTTATTTAGGAATCTTATATACATACAGGAGTTTTTCTAGAATTCAATACCTGGAGGAAAGAATACTTGGTCATAAGAAATGGGTAACTTCAGCTGTACTGGACAATTCAATTTTCTAGAGTGGTTCTAACAATTTCCATTACCACAAGTAATATATGAGAGTTCGTATTGTTCCATATTCCACTTGACGTTGTCAGATTTACTAATACCTGTGGCTCTCAGTTTGCATTTTCCCTTTTCTTTTTTTCTTTGAGACAGTCTCACTATGTCCTCTTTGTAGCGTCACAGCTCACAGCAACCTCATACTCTTGGGCTTAAGCGATTCTCTTGCCTCAGCCTCCCAAGTAGCTAGGACCACAGGCACCCACCACAACGCCCGGCTATTTTTTTTTTGCCACTTGGCCAGGGCCGGTTCAAACCCGCCACCCTCAGTATATGGGATGGCACCCTACTCACTGAGCCACAGGTTGCCGCCCCATTTTTTTTTTAGAGACAGAGTTTTACTTTGTCATCCTCGGTAGAGTGCTGTGGCATCACAGCTCACAGCAACCTCCAGCTCTTGGGTTTAGGTGATTCTCTTGCCTCAGCCTCCCAAATAGCTGGGACTACTGGTGCCTGCCACAAACCCTGCTAAGATAAACCATTTTTAATCAGCTTAATAACTTCATTTCCTAAATGAAAAAGTCTAATTTATTAGTTACTATAGAGACTTTTTTACACGCACTGAAAGCAAAGTGATCATGTATGACAACCTTTGTGTTAAATCATCTTGCCAGGATTTGCCCATTTGTGGAGAACATTAGCTGATCATTAACTGAGTTTAATTGTAGTCAATTCCTAAGATTCCCCTGGAATGTTATCTTAGTGAATTGAAGATTAGCTGACTTAGAGGCAGGGCAGGGAAGAACAGGAATTTCTTTTCCTACTGTTACCTCTCTAGGTTTAAAGAGAAAAATGTCCTTTTACTTTTTTGATATTTTCTATTACTGTTGTAATTCATAGGGATATCTGTGTTTGCCCTACATGGCGCTGCAGCAGCATCATCTTCTCTCTGATGTCACCGTCCGGGGATTTGTTGCTGGAGCTACTAACATCCTTTTTCGACAACAGAAACACCTCAGTGATGCCATTGTGGAAGTACGTTTATGTGTGAGTGTGTGTACTTGGCTCTGCTAGTCCCCCCCTTTTTTTTTTCCTTTCTTAAATGTAATTATGAAGACACAGTCACAATTCTAATCAGGATGTGTCGATGGTATAAGTGTAATTCTAATGATGGTGTAAGTGTAAAGTCTAATTCTTATACCAGCCCAGTAGATAATACTGTTACTGTCCCCACTTTACACCAGCAGAGGCTAAGGAACAGAGAGACTAGTGACTTGCACAGTATCAAACAGCCAGTAAGTGGGTGAGCCAGGATTCCAACCTGGGCAATATGGGCCTATCATGACCTTGCAATTTGTTTGGTTTTTATTTTGAGACAGAGTCTCCCTATGTCGCCCTTGGTAGAGTGCTGTGGTGTCACAGCTCACAGCAACCTCAAACTCGGGGGCTTAAGTGATTCTCTTGCCTCATCCTCCCAGATAGTTGGGACTACAGGCTCCCACCACAATGCCCAGCCACTTTTTTTGGTTGTAGTTGCCGTTTGGCCCAAGCTGAGTTCAAACCCACCACCTCCAGTGTATGTGGCTGGCACCCTAGCTGTTGAGCTACAAGGCACCGAGCCGTAATTTGTTCAAATATGATTATTGTTTGAATGATTTCAATCTTTTGGCCTATGGCCTGTTAATGTGCTCCTCATATCAAGAAGGAAGCTAGGAATAAATATTGGACATCTTATCAGTATGTAAGAAATTTAAATCATTTGCTTAATTTTATAATTAAAATAATTCTTTTGGGTGGCACCTATGACTCAGTGGGTAGCGTGCCAGCCCCATACAGTGAGGGTGGTGGGTTCTCCGAACCCGGCCCTGGCCAAACTGCAACAACAACAACAAAAATAGCCGGGCGTTGTGGCGGGCACCTGTAGCCCCAGCTACTCAGGAGGCTGAGCTAAGAGAATTGCCTAAGCCCAGGAGTGGGAGGTTGCTGTGAGCTGTGTCACCATAGCATTCTACCCAAAGTGACACAGCGAGACTCTGTCTCAAAAAAAGAAAACAAATAATAATTCTTTTTTACTTATTTATTTTTCTTTTGTTCAATAAGTGTGCCATACCCCATGTTCCCCATCTCCCTCATGAAATAATTCTTTTTAAAAAGAAAAAAAGAAGTGTTAGCCATACCTAGGTTTTTGTAGTTTTCACAGAAAGTACCAAAATGTCATACTTCTTGGGAAAACAGTTACAATATAATGAAAAATCCAGCATTTAAAACTATTATAATTTTAATTATGAAGAAGAAAAAGTATTTATACCTTCTAAGACAGGAAGGGATTGCTTCAACATTATTGGTTACATACATTCTAGTTCTGAAGTTGGTCAATGGGTTCATGGGTGTTTGTTTCATTGTTAAATACTTTAAAACTAACCCAAAAGTTATGTAATTTTTTTTATATCAGGTAATACATAAAAAAGTATTTTAAAGTACCTCTATACTCAAAGGGAAACATTTTAAGGAATTTTACTTGTTTAAATTTGATCGTTACTTGTAGTAAAATAAAGATTTTTACTGTGCATATATTTCTGTTTTCCAAAACATTTACAGTCTGCATGAATTACTTTTGTAATTCAAAATCATATATTTATGTATGTACTTAAAAAGCAGAAAATGATTATTTTTTAAGTAAAAATTACCTTCAAAGTAAAAACCTCTGTTTTTCTTAGACTTACCTTTTGAAAATGGAATTATTCATATCTTTTATTTCCAGCTCCAACTTCCCAGTAGTTACTCTTTAAACTGTGGCATGGATATCTGCGTGAATGCCCAGACTCTGACTTATACCTGGGTACCCTCTAGGTAGAAGAAGCTCTGATCCAGATCCATGATCCAGAGCTCAGGAAGCTGCTGAACCCAACTACTGCAGACCTGCGGTTCGCAGACTACCTGGTGAGGCACGTGACTGAGAACCGGGATGACGTCTTCCTGGATGGCACGGGCTGGGAGGGAGGTGACGAATGGATCCGGGCCCAGTTTGCAGTCTACATCCATGCCCTGCTTGCCGCCACGCTGCAGTTAGGTAAGGAACCACAGAAAGCACACAGCCACATTTTTTGTCATAATTTTTCATTTTGTAACATTTATGAGGTTTTGAATTGCACAAGAAATACATATTCTTTATAGGAAAATTACCGGTTGCTCCCTCATACAGAGATAATAACCCCTCTTAAATTAATCTTGAGTACTTTATGTCCTTCCAGATCTTTTTCTATGCCTATGTTTTAGATTTTGGTTTTACGGTATTTTGGGTAGTCTTTTATAAAAATGGATCTCTTTATACATCTTTTCTGAAACTTTTTCTTTAAAATAGAAACATGAATATATCAACATAACATGAATGTCACTTTTACATGGTTGGTTAGTATTTCATTGTATGGAAGAATATGTGAGTATTCGGTAACTATTTATAAATACTGCTTACATATTTTTAAGATACATAAAGGGAGAAAAGAGAAATATAAAAAAATAGAAATCATTGAAAATGACATTTTAAGTGAATAAGCCTTCAAATTTAAATTTAAATTTATATCCTATTCTAAGAAATGTTATCATTCCTATTAAATGGTTAAAATGGGGCAAATAAACATGTGCTCACTCCTATATTAAACCTGTCTCATTCCCCGTAAGAAAAAAAAACAGATAAAAAGTGAAAATGGAGTCTGCAATGAGCTTTTCACCTTCAACATCGGGCAGTTATTAGTGGAGTTGTTAAAAGTGTGTTGAGCTTGTGTTTTTCCTTTTTGCAATTATCTGTAACCACTATGTTTTTAATTGTGATGAAATACACATAGCATAAAATTTACCTTCTTTTAACTATTTTTGAATGTACAGCTCCACAGGGAGAATTTTAATTCCACAGGGGAATTAAATATAGTCACATTGTTGTGTCACTAGATTTTGTAAATCAGCACCACCACCACCTTCTCCCAGGTTAGTCCTTCACATAGTGTATATGGAGTTGTAAATCAAGCATGTTGATTTGTAAAGGAACGCTAAGGAACAAGTTCTCATTTGTTAATGGGATAATTTTAAATATCTGCCACTACTGCAAATGTAGAAGCTGAAATGCCAAAGTTAAATCTTCCAACCCAGAACCATTCAGTAATCTAGAAAGAAAACCCCAATCTCCACTGTCATGCGACTTCATGAATTATTAATTTATCTTTTTAAAATATTTGCCCAGGAGGGTGTGAGTACTGAATAATAATAGTAGCTATTTTTTTTAACGTTTAAGATGTATAGGGACCTGTTCTGAGCACTTTACATCTCATACTTCATTTCATTCTCACAACAATCCTAGCAGTTGATATCGTGTCAGCCCCATTTTATAGAAGAGAAACTGAGACTGAGTGCACTGGCTCATGCCTGTAATCCTAGCATTCTGGGAGTCTGAGGCAGGAGAATTGATTGAGATCAGGAGTTTGAGATCAGCCCTAGCAAAAGTGAGACCCTGTCTCTTAAAAAAAAAAAAAAAAGAAAGATGAACCTAGCATAGGGGTACACACTTGTAGTACCAGGTACTTTGAGAGGCAGAAGGGTTACTTGAGCCCAGGAGTTTAGATTGCATTGAGCTATGATGATGCCACTGTGCTAGAGCTGGGAGGACAGAGCAAAGCTGTCATTTAAAAAAAAAGAAATGGGTGGTGCCTGTGGCTCAGTGGGTAGGGCACTGGCCCCATATACTGATGGTGGTGGGTTCAAACCCGGCACCAGCTAAACTGCAACAAAAAAAAAGCTGGGCATTGTGGCAGGTGCCTGTAGTCCCAGCTACTCGGGAGGCTGAGGCAAGAGAATCGCCTAAGCCCAGGAGTTGGAGGTTGCTGTGAGCTGTGTGATGCCACGGCACTCTACCGAGGGTGATAAAGTAAGATTCTGTCTCTACAAAAAAAAAAGAAAAGAAATTAGACTGGCTCGGTGCCTGTGACTCAGTGGCTAGGGCGCCAGCCACATATACCGGAGCTGGAGGGTTTGAACCCAGCCCAGGCCTGCTAAACAAAACCACTGACAGCTACAACCAAAAAATAGTTAGGCATTGTGGTGGGCGCCTGTAGTCCCAGCTACTTGGGAAGCTGAGGCAAAGAGAATCGCTTAAGCCCAAGAGCTTGAAGTTGCTGTGAGCTGTGACACCATGGCACTCTACCTAGGGCAAATGAGACCCTTATCTCCAAAAAAAAAAAAAAGAACAAAGGAACTAGCGGTTCCAAGGGCACACAGAAAGATTAAATAGCTGGCTCATCCATCTCATAACATGCTGAAGTGAGATTTAATCCTAAATAGTCTGGTTGAACCCCACATTCTTAACAATGTTGAAAGAGGAAATTCAGCCCAATGAACTGCTTAAAGAGTATGTTCTTATGTTGCATATAGAACTGTGTCTCCTCTTCTTGTTTTTTCATTAACAAATGTTAATTATGTTTCACCTTCAAACAAAACATAAGGAATTAATATAAGAAGCAATAGTCTTCACATCAATTTTCAAACCATTTCTATTCTTGCAAGTGGAGGAAACACTCTGCATAGAAGCCTTCTCGTGATGTTGATAAAGCTGAAAACTTCTATGCATTGACAGTCAAATGCTGAGAAATTTAAGAATGAGGCACAAGTAACGGAGTCCAAAGATGAGAAAATATTGGCTAATAGAACTAATTCATGTATTCATAATATTCTTTTATAGAAATATGACATTTGTAAAAAGATAGAAATCCTAATTGCCTACTCCATATGTATAAATCATTATGTTTATTCACTCTCAAACCTATAGTTTTTGTTTATTAAATAATGCTATCCTCATTTATGGTAAGGAGGACATGGAAATATTTTGGAGTTGTAAGGAACCTTGGAAAATATCTGGCTCAACCCTCTTATTTTCCAGTTAGAAAAATGAAGTTCTGAGTGATTAAGTGACTTGCCAAAGGCCACATAGCTTCTTAACAGGATTTCTGGAACTAGACCCAAGTTTCCTGACATCTGGTAGGCTATCTCCCCAACAAAATGGGAGGGCGGGGGGATAAAGCCATTCCTTTTCCCCTTTTTGGTTGTTAATCTTCACATCCCTGAATGGCTACAGTCCACTCAACTACTTTCAAATATTTACTCAACAGATAATGAAAAGATATTATCGGACTATGGGACAACTTTTGTTACAGCGTGGAAGAATACTCACAACTACAGGGTGTGGAACAGCAACAAGCATCCAGCACTTGCGGAAATAAATCCAAAGTAAGTATATCCCCTGAAGATTGATTGTACATAGAATGATTAGTATACTAGGTGCTAACTACAGTTATATTTTAACTTTGATATCTTGAGTATCTTCAAGAATCTCGTTCAGTAGGGTATATATGTAAAAAGGCAAAAGGTTCCCAAATATAGGGAAGCAGCTTAAAAACTTTCATACTCAAACCTCTTACATAAAAGCACGAGGCATTATGGAAAAGGGCTGATTTTTCTCCAGCTCTCACTGGGAATCAAAGAGGAAGTTCTGGGCATGTAGTGATGCTCAGTATGTCGTGGTTCTGCTCCCCTGTCCCTGGAGCTTTACTTTAGCACAATAGTCAAACAACAGAGACACCGGGAATGAAGTACCAATGATTGAAACCTTGGAAGTTCTTGTAGAACATGAAGTATGAAAAACCAATTAAAGTTAATAGTTGGACTCCTAAATAAATGGGTTAGACCTAGTTTTCATGTCAGATTCTAAAATTGAACACAATACCATAGTTCAGTGGTTAGGGCACCAGCCACATACAGCAAGGCTGGTGGGTTTGAACCTAGCCTGAGCCTGCTAAAAAAACAATGACAACTACAACAAAAAAATAGCCAGGTAGGCGGCGCCTGTGGCTCAAAGGTGTAGGGCAGGTTCAAACCCAGCCCTGGCAAAAAAAAAAAAAAATAGCCAGGTGTTGTGGCGAGTGCCTATAGACCTAGCTACTTGGGAGGCTGAGGCAAGAGAATTGCTTAAGCCCAAGAGTTTGAGGTTGCTGTGAGCTGTGATGCTACAGCACTCTGCCAAGGGCAACATAGTGAGACTTTCTCAATAGAAAACAAAAAACAACTGCTACAACACTGAATAGTGACTAGATGAAGGCGTTATCCCACATGGGTATAAAGACATGCTGTGGATTGGAGCCATTATGAAACAACAGTATCTGTGTCTGAATGAAATAGAACAGTGTCTAAGGAGATGTAATTTATACGTTGTAGGAAGTTATTTTTTAAATTAACAGAATAAAATGTTTTTTTTTAATACATGCATACACTTGTATTTTAAACTTGTACTTCTTGGTGGAAAACAGACAAAAGTCACCTTTGTACTGACTGTCTTGCTATTTTGGGGGTTAGGATTAACTTTGCTAATGTGATCTAAGTGGTGTTAGAAAGGGTTCCTCCCTCTCATACACACACACAATCCAGATATCTAAGCCTTAGCTACTCAGGGAGACATCTACATGAATGAGGTGGTGCACAACGGATTGGGTAACATGTCTGTTAAGCTTTATATCACCTATCGAGAAAAATGACTAGGTTCAACACCAATTTTAGTGAATTTAATCATCATACTTGGCCATAGCAGAAACCTGTATTGCCATTTGAATGTCGCAAAACAGAATTAAAAGGCAGAAACATTTGAATAGTATTAAATGAAAGGGCTAGAGTTCAAAGTATTTGCCCTCACTAACTACAAAGCCTGTACTCTGAAGAGTGCTGAAGGGAAACAGATGTGAGCTCCTTGGCTAGGTGGTACTCACAGGGCAGTGCTCAGAAGGCAGGTCGGCCTTAACTGTTGGTGGTCCAGCAAGTGGAGCCATCCCAGGTACACTCTCCCTACACACATGGAACTGGGCAGCCTGGTCAAATCTTTGTCACTGCATCTAGTGCTTATAACTTGAACCAGCTCTGTAGATTTTAGTGCAAGTCCATAACAGCCTTAACTAAAATGAGTTTTTAAGGATTATAAATTAGTGCTTAGAAAAGTGTGTAAAGGCTTGGCGCCTGTAGTTCAAATGGCTAAGGCACCAGCCACACACACCAGAGCTGGCGGGTTCAAATCCAGCCTGGGCCTGCCAAACAACAATGACAACTACAACCAAAAATTAGCCAGGCATTGTGGTAGGTGCCTATAGTCCCAGCTACTTGGGAGGCCGAGGCAAGAGAATCGCTTAAGCCCAGGAGTTGGAGGTTGCTGTGAGCTGTGATGCCACAGTACTACCCAGGGTAACAGCTTGAGGCTCTGTCTCAAAAAAAAAAAGGAAAAGTGGGGCAGCGCCTGTGGCTCATCGAGTAGGGTGCTGGCCCTATATACCGAAGATGATGGGTACAAACTTGGCCTCTGCCGAACTGCAAAACAGAAAAATAGATGGGCATTGTGGTGGGTGCCTGTAGTCCCAGCTACTCGGGAGGCTGAGGCAAGAGAATTGCCTAAGCCCAGGAGTTGAAGGTTGCTGTGAGCTTTGTGACGCCATGGCACTCTACTGAGGGCAATAAAGTGAGACTCTGTCTCTACAAAAAAAAAAAAAGCTCGGTGCTTGTATCTCAGGCTGCGCCAGCCACATACACCAGACCTGGCGGGTTCGAATCCAACCCGGGCCCGCCAAACAGTGACAACTACAACCAAAAAATAGCTGGGCTTTGTGGTGGGCACCTATAGTCCTAGCTACTTGGGAGGCTGAGGCAAGAGAATCGCTTAAGCCCAGGAGTTGGTGGTTGCTGTGAGCTGTGATGCGATGCACTCTACTGAGGGCAGTAGCTTGAGGCTCTGTCTCAAAAAGAAAAAGAAAAAGAAAGTGTGTGAAGAAATTAAAGCAATTTAGGTTGAAAGACCTGTTAACTGAAGTATATAAGTAAAGAGATTATGCAGATGTGCTGATATAAAGGCCATGGGAAAACTTCCCTTCACCCTCTGAAGATTTGCTGAAATATCAACTGACAAAATGTAGACTAATGTAGGAGAAAAGGCATCCAAATTTATTGATGTGCACCAAGGAGAACCACAGAGTGATTAACCTCATAGGTAACAGCCCTCAGAAAGAATAGATGGATAAGAGAAAAAGTCAAATCGATTCAGGGAGGAAGGAGGGGAAAGGGTATGCTCCCACTTAATGGGCACAATGTTAGGGTGTATAGCACCCCCCCTTGGGGGCGGGACACAATTATAAGAGAGACTCTACCTATCAAATGGAAACATTGTAACCTATTTCTTTGTACCCTCAAATTAACCTGAAAAAATAGATGATAAATGTTTCTTTCAGCGCTTTAAAGGTGTTAGACTCTTTCTTACATCCAAACAAGGACCTCCGAGAAAGCCTGGCTGTATCGAGGCAGATTTTTCTACAAGTGCAAATTCCCTCTAACAACTTTTCAGCTATTCTTACATACCCACCCCTTCTAAATAGCCACCTTAAAATATATCTGAGGTATATTTTGGGGTGAAATATTTTGGCTTCCCTCAATAGCCAGCAGACTTTCAACATTTACATCAAATTCAAATTAAGAATTGATAGACGTGAATTGTTATAAGAAGGTGTCCATTTAGAAATATTTCAAACTAGGGCTGGGTGCGTGGCTTATGCCTGTAATCCTAGCACTCTGGGAGGACAAGGAGAGTGGATTGTCTGAGCTCAGAGGTTTGAGACCAGCCAGAGCAAGACCCCCCCCACCTCTAAAAATTGCTGGGCACCTGTAGTTTCAGCTACTTGGGAGGCTGAGGCAAGAGAATCGCTTTTGGAGTTGGAGGTTACTGTGAACTGTGTCACCACGGCACTCTCCTGAGGGCTACAAAGTGAGACTGTGTCTCAATAATAATAATAATAATAATAATAATAATAAATAGGGCGGTGCCTGTGGCTCAAAGGAGTAGGATGCCAGCCCCATATGCCAGAGGTGGTGAGTTCAAACCCAGACCCGGCCAAAAACTGCCTAAATGAATAGATAAATAAATAAAATAGAAATACTTCAAACTAGTAATAATTTTTGAGATCTGTGAAACCCTTTCTTCAGCTGCTAAAGATCAGGAGGGTAGCACTCTAACTTAAAAAGCAGTAGGTATGTTTCATCCCTAAATATAGCTGTTCCAGGAACACAGGAAATGATTAAGTGATCTGTTAATATTTTCAACCCTATTGAAATATTATTCATAATATTCATAAATTAAAAAAAGGAAGAAGTATTACATATGCTTGCTTTGACCTGAAGAGTAGTTTGTTATCATTTGAAAACCATTAATAATATTTTTATAGGTAACTACAGATTTCACTAAGGTCTCTTTCTTTGTTAAACCTTGACAAAGAGACCCCTCCTAGGAGAATTTAGATATTTATTGACCCCATCTCTTAATGTAGTACCATTGCCTGATTTTTTTAATATACCTTTTTTCTTTCTGTATAACAGAAAGAAAGAAGTAAGAATAATAGATGTTGGCTTGGCACCCGTAGCACAGTGGTTACGGCACCAGCCACATGCACCAAGGTTGGCCGGTTCAAACCTGGCCCAGGCCTGCTAAACAACAATGACAACTGCAACAAAAAGTAGCCAGGTGTTGTGGCAGTTGCCAGTAGGCCCAGCTGCTGGGAAGCTGAGGCAAGAGAATTGCTTAAGCCCAAGAGTTTGAGGTTTCTGTGAGCTATGATGCCATGGCACTCTACTGAGGGTGACATAGTAAGACTCTGTCTAAAAAGAATAATAGATGTTATTATAAAAATATTAGCACTGCCTTTTTTTTTTTTTTTTGTTTTTTTGGCCGGGGCTGGGTTTTAACCCGCCCCATCCGGCATATGGGGCCAGCGCCCTACTCACTGAGCCACAGGCGCCGCCCAGCACTGCCATTTTTAAGACCTGCTTTTTGTACTCCTAACGAAGTATAGATTTTGCTGATCCATCCACAAACCTTTGACTATTACCACATATTATGAGATATAAGTGGATCAACGTCTCTCTCTGGTTCAGGCTGGTCTCAAACTGTGAGCTCAGGCAATCTACCCTTGTTCTCCCAGAGTGCTGGGATTATAAGTGTGAGCCACAGCGCCTTGCCCCTAGAGAGCTATTAAAAAATGTTAGTACTTGGGTCCCACTGCAGACCAAATAAATTACATCAGAATAGCATTAACAAAATCTCTGGGGGCACATACCTGTGCGCGTGGGGGCACACGCACACACACATACACAGAGACCTGTTTTCTGAGGGAAGAAACTAAAGCTCAGAGGGGTTAAGTAATTTCCTTGGATTTCATAGCTATAAGTGGGGAGCTGTGATCAAAATTTCCAAATTTACCACCCAACTGTGTTCCTGGTAAGAGGTTTACTTATGTTTTCTTATGATAAATCTTTTGTACAGTTGTATTAGCAAAATACTCCTAGTTTAAGCTCAAACTTTGTTTTACAGCCATCCATTTCAAGGCCAGTATTCAGTATCAGACATGAAGTTAAGATTCTCACAGTAAGTACTTAAAGAAAATACTGGGAAAATGCTTATGTCTGAATTTATGCCATGTTTTATTGCTAATTGGGAATTGTTTTTCTCTACTTGATAGACTTGTACTTCAAATAGTAACCAAATACGTGCATAACATTCTCTAGCTCAGCAGTGTGTATGGTTCAAAGTGGAAACACCGCTGTTCCATAAAGAATAGTGTGAACTAATAACAGGATGTGCCATTTTCATTTTGGTGAAGTACTTTTAGCAAACTATGATTGTCACGGAAATTTAATCATACATCCTCATGTCTTCACCACGTTTTTATTCATCTATATGTTCCTCTGGTACATTCTGAAAATGGATCTACTTAAAAGGTTAATAAATTAATTCACAACAAATAATAATTTAATTTATTTTCTCAGTAATTCCAATTTTGGATGGTTGTTAAGTAGTTATTGTGCGTATATGTCTATATGTGTGCCTGTGTGAGATTTTAAAAAATTATATCTTTCTTAGTTCTGTTCAGAACAGTGAACGTGGCAAAAAAATTGGAAACGTCATGGTCACAACCAGCCGGAATGTTGTACAAACAGGAAAAGCTGTTGGTAAGGCATGCCTTTAGGCAAGAACAGATTGGAATCATAACACATCTATTTTCTCTCCTCATTATGTTAATTGATAAAAACATAAAGTTGTTGAGATCTTCGTATCACATAATAACATAAGAGGATTTTTTTTTTTTTTTTGAGACAGAGCTTCAAGCTGTTGCCCTGGGTAGTGCCGTGGCATCGCAGCTCACAGCAACCTCCAGCTCCCGGGCTTAAAAGTGATTCTCTTGCCTCAGCCTCCCAAGTAGCTGGGACTACAGGCGCCCATCACAACACCCGGCTATTTTTTGGTTGTAATTGTCGTTGTTTGGCAGGCCCTGGCTGGATCAGAACCGCCAGCTCTGGTGTATGTGGCTGGTGCCCCAGCCCCTTGAGCTACAGGTGCTGAGCATAAGAGGATTTTTCTTTTTTTTTGAGACAGAGCCTCAAGCTGTCACCCTGGATAGAGTGCTGGGGCATCACAGCTCCCCGCAACCTCCAATTCCTGGGCTCAAGCGAGTCTCTTGCTTCCGCCTCCCAAGTAGCCAGGACTATAGGCACCTGCCACAACGCCCAGCCATTGTTTGGTTGCAGCCATCATTGTTGTTTGGCAGGCCAGGCTGGATTTGAACCCGCCAGCTCAGGTGTACGTGGCTGGCGCCTTTGCCCGTTGAGCCACAGGCACCAAGCCCATAGGAGGATTTTTCAAGTTTTATCTTACTCATTTAAAAAATTCTTATAGTACCGAATAATATCAAAAAAGTTCAGCAGTCTTTACCGTATCTAAGGGAGCGTGACAAGTTTCTCATGAGGTCACTGTTCTATTAACAGGATTCAAGCTTCATTAGATTTCTTCCCCCATTCCCTGTGCTGCCCACAGATCTTTATAAATGGTGGAGACTCAAACCTGCCACTTCTAGGGTAGTATTGCACAGGAAAACCAACAGAAGGAAGGAAATCAACAAAATTATGTATTTTATTGGTTTTTGTTTTCTTTTTGAAAAGATCGATTCTTTGGAAGACTCTTATTACCAAAATTGATGAAATAAGAAATAGAAAACCTGAATAGTCCTGTATCAAAGAAATTGAATTCAAAATTAAAAACTTTGCTTAGGGCTCAGCGCCTGTGGCTCAACAGGCTAAGGCGCCAGCCATGTACACCTGAGCTGGTGGGTTCAACTCCAGCCCGGGCCTGCCAAACAACAATGACGGCTGCAACCAAAAAAAAATGGTGGTTCGTAGTGGCGGATGCCTGTCGTCCCAGCTACTTGGGAGGCGGAGGCAAGAGACTCACTTGAGCCCAGGAATTGGAGGTTGCTGTGAGCTGTGATGCCACAGCACTCTATCCAGGGTGACAGCTTAAGGCTCTGTCTCAAAAAAAAAAAAAAAACTTAGCAACATAGTGAGACCCTGTCTTTATTTAAAAAAAAAAAAATGTTAGGCGGTGCCTGTG
>CAUYON010103705.1:0-13260 GCA_963573935.1 Arctocebus calabarensis
GCCACGCAGGGGGAAACAGTCTGCACCCGTTTCCAGTTAAGAATTATATTTCGAACACGGCCAATCCTCCCGATCTCTGTGCCTCACCAGTTGCCCATCCACTCCAATAGTTCACACAGGGAAAGATCCAGAGCTCCCACCCTCTCACCTGCTGACCTGGGAGAGATGGGCTATAGGACCGTCTCCGCCGCCATCTTCCTCCTGCAAGGCTTTTGTTTTTGGATTGATTTCAGGAAAAGTCCTCAGTGTTTCATAGAGTGAAGATGTTTCTAAAAAAAAAAAACTTGTGACATTGCCCATCTTGAAGATTGACTTTTGGAAAGAGTTACTTGAATACTAATACCAATAGTATTAGTTCAATATCAATGTCTACCTTTCAATATAAAATACAGCTTATAATTATAACTACCAGTTAAGATGCTGGTACAAGTAAAGTTTCTTAAAGGAGATGATCTGAAAAATCTTCTTAATGTACCAGAAGTCCAGACTGAGTTTAAGCTGTTTACCTTACAGCCAAACACACCTAAGTGAGAGACTAGTAAATTGTGTTCAACAAGGATCTGTTTAAATAAGGGACACATTAATCCAGATTCTTTAAAAAAAAAAAAAAAGAAAAAAGATTATTTTTCATTTTCAAGTGGAATTTTCCCAGGGATAAACATATGCATATCATTCAATGTGTTACATCGTATTAGTTGAAGCAAGAAAAAAAAAAAAAATCATTCTTTTTTTTTTCATGTGTACATTAATGCCTTTATGGGATACAATGTGCTAATTTTATATACAATTTGGAATGCTTACATCAAACTAGCTAATATAGCCTTCACTTCATTTACTTGATTATTGTGTTAAGACATTTATACTCGATACTTAATAGATTTGACATGTATCCTTACAATATGAACCATAGAAGTGGTCCCACCATTTTCCCTCCTTCCATCAAATCTCTCCCCTCCCCTCCCACCCACCTTTTCTTCCCTCCTTCATCCTGGGCTATAGTCATGATTTATCTTTCATATGAAGGTGTGAGTGATTATAGATTGGTTTCATAATAGTTCTGAATACATTGGATATTTTTTCTTTGATTCTTGAGATACTTTACTAAGAAAAATATGTTTCAGCTCTATCCATGCAAACATAAAAGAGGTAAAGTCTCCATCTTTTTTTAAGGCTGCATAGTATACCATGGAATACATATACCACACTTTATTAGTCTATTCATGGGTTGATGGGCACCTGAGCTTCTTCCATGACTTGGCAATTGTCAATTGGGCAACAATGAACAATATGGTGCAAATATCTTTGTTGTGAAGTGATTTTTGGTCTTTTGGATATATACCTCGTAGAGAAATTGCAGAATCGAATGGCAGGTCTACTTTTAGATCCCTGAGTGTTCTCCAAACTTCTCTCCAAAAGGAAAGCATTAGCTTGCATGCCCACCAGCAGTGCAGAAGTGTTCCTAGATTCTTTTGGTCGGAAATTTCAAAAATACAACTTAAACTTTTTAAAGAGGCTGGGGGGAGAATATGTTGACTGCCACAATTATTATGAGCTGTAAGCTTGGCTAAATCCAAGCACTCAAAAAAAAATGCTGTCCATTTCAACTCTGCTTAACTCTCTGTTAGCTTTATCCTTTAACCTCAAGTTAATGGCAAAATAGGCATCCACCGCATTCACTATTCTACCAGCTTCAAGTCTGGGAGAAAGAGATGAGAAATGAGCTCATTGTTTAACTCAGTAATTGAACAAGAGTTCTGGGCTTGAGTTTCATTGATGAGGTTCTTATCTCTATCATTACACTCTCCATATTATTCTACTCAAAGTCACCAAAGGCTAGGGTGACCATTCATTTCTGTTTTATGAGATGGTCCCAGTTTATATCTGCTTTCTGGGAATAAGTATTAGTAGCATTCTGTAGTAGCCATTCTTTTCTTTATTTGTTAAGGCTTCATACCCAGATGATTTCCCTTAGTCCAGTGAATTTGGAAGATGAAGACTCTTAATTTTAGATCCCCAGACCAGATTTCTTCCTATTCTCAATCTCATATATGTTCAGCTACCTAATCAAAATCTCTATGGGATGCTTAATAGGCATATTTAAATCAATATGTCCATAATCAAAAGTTTGATCTCACTCCGAAATAAGCCTGTTTCTCCCTTAGATTTCCCCATTCCAGAGAAGGACGACTGGCTATATCTCTCCAGTTCCCCAACCTTAAAAAGCTGAAGTCATTGTTAACTCTTTTTTCCTCCCACCTCACATCCAACTTGGCAGCATACCGTAAGTCCAACCCCACTACGGCTATCCTAATATAAGATGCCCTCATCTTTCACTCCCTTTCTTAAAATACTATGAAATTTGGAGGGCTCCAAATTTGGCCTCCTTTCCCTCTCTCAGCCTCTCTCAGACTATTTCACTACACCCCAGCCAGAGTGTGATGATTCTAAAACACATATCAGATCATGATACTTCTCTGTGAAACCTCCTATGATGACTTATTGTCTAACTCATGAAAATCCAAAGCCTTCCCCAAGGCCTGCAAGACTGTGTAATCTGCCTCCTTCACTACCTGACCTCATTTTCTTCTCATTCACCCTGCTCCAACCACACTCACTATCTTGCGCTTGCTTGAAGATGTCAGATGCAATCCTATCTTTGCATTTGTAGTTTCCTTCTCCTCAGATGTTCCTCCCATAGATATCTGTATAGCCACTTCCTCCATATTCACTCTCAGAGATCACCTTGTTGGATTGGCCTTGCATATAGAGAGACAGATAGATCCATCTCTAATTTTCTCCCTCTATAACGTGAACTTCTTGAGAGAAGGAGTGGTACCTGTTAGCAGCTCAACAGACACTTGTTGAATTTATCAATGGTTCTGCACGTTTTGGGGTGGCCAAAAATTCATGAGAGAATGGATAAGTGGAAACCTATGAATATTGACCTGTGATTGTTGAAATCCTATGTTTATCACCAGATCGGTTTGGCCACAGGTATACAGGTACTCTAAGAATAGAGATTTTAAAATATCCTTTCTATTTAGAGTATCTGTCTTTGCAGATCCATGGACTGTGAAATTCCCAACTTGATGCTCCTGTGTGGTCTGTCTGCCTTCACAAGTCAGCTCAGAGGGCTTCTACCTTACTACTCCAGTTGCTCTAAGCCTAAAAAAATTATGATTTATTCTTATTGCTGCTCTTTATGGGACTTTCTGGCAGTAGAAATGGAGCTGCCTCACCCCCTTTCTTAAAGTACTGTGAAATTTTCTGGTATTCACTGGGTTAGTAGTTGACTCATGGTACAGGAAATCTGGAAGTTAGAGATAAGTGGACTCCCAACTGTCTCATATTAACCTCCTTCTCCCTTTCTCATTCATTCTTTAACTACTTACTCTCAACTATGTGCCAATAGTATGTGATACTTTGGGACTCTGATTATAAAAGGTATCTAATTTGTTTAAAAAATGTTTTGTAAGTAAAAATAAAATACTTGCGATATGCTCCAAAGGTGTACAAGTTGTATCTATCAGGTGTAGAATACAAATGTCTTAACATTGTAATTGGGCAAATGAGGTGAAGGCCATGTTAATTAGTAGGATGTAAGCACTCCAATTTGTACAAATAATCAACACATTGAATCCCATAATGGCATAAATGTATTCATAATCTATGTACAAATGACTTAATAAAAAAACAAAACAAAAAAAGACCGAGTTACAATGCTTGGAAAACAAATTGCTGCCACTTTAGACTCTAAAATTTTTCTCTGCTGTTAGCTTGCCTATACCTAAGGCTGGATATTGTTATGTGAGGGAGAATTGTGATTATATAGAGAAAGAGAATCTTAAAGAAGTTTCCCTTCCAATGTTGCATCTAGAAAATTATATAGTTGATTCAACCAAGGAATTGCACTTTTGAAGGCCTATCCAAGTCTTGGCACCTTTGAGATTTGTTTGTTATCAATCAAAACTTAGTATGTGTTATTCCATGTAAATATTATGCAATGGCTCAAAAATGAATATCAGGTTGAAAGATATAATAACAGCTCCTTGTACCACTGAATTCTACTTTTGTGAGTAGACATTACCATAAAGACCACAGTGCATAACCAAGAGCCCACAGACCAGACTGGGCTGAATTCTGTTGCTATTTCCAGAGCTTGCTGCTATTTAAAGCACGCCTTGAGTCCAACTGGGCTGCTATCCTTTCCTGATTTATTTCCCATGGCTGCTTTATTTGTCGTCCTTCTCTCTTACTGTTCTTAGCAGATGACAGAGGTGGCATTTGTGTGCATTCCCATTAAAGTATTTTTTGGGGCCACATTTCTCTCTAAATCACAGTAACCATAATGATGACCTGGCACCTATTTGACAGCTTTTCAGAATGATGTAATCATGAGCCAGTTTTTCTATTTCATGTTAGATGTGGCTGGAGTAATGATTTTCCAAACCAAAATTAGGCTAAGCATAATTTATTAATAATTTATTTCATGTTTTCTTATAAAACATGAAATAAACTTAAAACACTAGAAGTATCTAAGTACCAGGGGGTGGGAGGTGGTCATTGTTATAGACTTAATTCCAAAGATATCAGACTATGGCAGGTATGTTTGGGCTTTGTAGACATGGAGAGAGTGAACTTCACTCTTGCTATCACAAGATTCATTCTCTGCTGAGGTCCTCAGAACCTCGGGTGAGTCTGCCACACGCATAACAGGAGAACTTTTACTTCTTTATCAATTAGAGTTTTTCAAGAGTATATATTTACCTATTTGTAAAAGGCGAAAGATTTATGTGGTCTGAAGAGAAACCTGAGCATACCTTTTTGTAAATATATTATTTTCCTCAGGGTAACACAACTAAAATACTTCTGGAACATCAGATAATTGGAGCACAGCTGTGGCAGGAACAAGACTAAGCAAAAAGGAAGCTTTAGTATACATTTTAGACTAATATTGGTTTTTCTTCTTTTTTTACTTTTTTAAGTGGGTTATTTAGAGTTAAATAGCAATTATTTGAAGTTAATAATATTGAGACATTTATATAATAATGTTTATTTAGGTTTCCTTGTGCTATAATATTCAACAAGTGACAAAGGAATTAAGGAAAAGATTAAGCAAATTTGGAGCCATTCAAGTAACACAGTCTGGATACCTGAAGAATCATTTTATATAATTTTACTGCTTTTGATATTTCCGAGAACATGCTGGATTGAGGTCATTGTACTTTATTAACAGGGTCCTGGTGAATAATAATAATGCACTATGGTCTAAATCCATCATGTTTTCAATGAATGCCTGACCTTCCTACTTATGACAGCCTGACTCTACTTATAAATATTTTCCTAAATTGCTGGTGTGTTTGCAATTGCATCAGCAGCAGCATACAAAGATCTAAGAGCATGCTGAGTTTAGGATTCTCTTTCTTTGAAATCCCTATCACTCCAGCTATCCAAAGTTAGGTATGGCAATGTGTAAGCAAAGACATCTGTAATGACACACACTGGATCAAAAACAAAGTCTCTAGCAACCTGATTTTTTTTTCACTCAAAAACATAACATGGCTCTATTATAACATCTTCTGTAATGATTTGACTAGCTTTCCATGGTATGTATGAACTCTAATTTGTTTCAACAAACTCCCATTAATTGAGAGTTGGATTGTTTTTCTTCTTTTGTAATTTGTAAACAATGATAAATATATTGCTGATAACTTGACCAAGTATTTCATAGAACAAATTCCAAGAAGGGAAATTTTGGTTCAAAGGAAATGTACATTTAAGCTGTAGTAGGTATTGCTAAAAACTAGTGCTTGCCAACTCTGAGAGTTAGTTTTTAGATTTTTTTTTTTTGACAGAGTCTCACTATGTTGATCTTCGCAGAGTACTATGGTATCACAGCTCACAGCAACCTCTCTTCTCTTCTCTCAGGCTCCCAAGTAGCTGGGACTATAGGTGCCCATCACAGGCGAGCTATTTTTTTTACTGCATTTGTCATTGTTGTTTAGCTGGCCTGGGCTGGCTTCAAAACCGCCAGCCTGAGTGTATGTGGCTGGCACCCTACCTACTGAACTACGGGTGCCACCCAAGAATTACTATTTTTAATCTTTACCAGTTTGATGTGCCAAACCCATATCATTGTTTTAGTTTGTATTTATTAGAGTAATAAAGAGGTTTAATATTTTTTTTCATATTTCACTGGCCATTTTTATTTTTTATTTGAAAAGTGCCTATTCATGAGCTTTATTCATTGTTCTTTTTTTCATTAAGTTATATGAATACTCCTTCTATACCATAGGGGAAAAAAAACCCCTCTACTTTGTCACATGGGTTGCTACCATTTTCATGCTGGTCACATATTGATTACAATGAACTTTTTTTTATTCCACTGTATTATTCAAATCACTCCCACTCGATTCTTTGGAAATTCCTATAAATTTTCATAAGCAATTTTAATTAAAGACATTTGTTTTAATTTTATATCAAAGAAGGAAGAAGAACTATTGCCTGAATATAGAATAAATGAAGAAATGTAAAGAACTTTTTTTTATTAAGTATGCAAAGCTTAATGTCTGTAAGGATAAAACCTTTTACTGTTTCCAGAAAATTCTTAAAGGCTGGAAATTCTTGGAGACCAAAAGTCTTGCACTTTGAATGAGAACCTTTCAGGCACAAGAGAAAGACTATCTGTATCCCTTCAAAAAACACCATTATTGACTCCAATATGAGTGGGCTGTATTGTAGAAAGAAGGTGGATCATTCAGACATTCTGGTTCATCATTCATGTAAACAACCATGTGACCTTGCTTTCTGAGCATCCAGTTCCTTATGTGTAAAATGCACACAAGTCATACCTGAATGTAGGGCTACTGCAGATATTAAATGAGATACAATATGGAAAATATCTATGCATATTAAATGCTCAGTACATATTACTGTTTCTAATCTCATAAGTTATCATATAAAAACATTGTGCCTATAGCCACTCAACTGTGACAGGAACATTTAAAATATAAAATCACTAAGTCAATAAATATAAAGGTTCAGATTCTCCTTGAAATACTCTATTGCTGAAATTTCTCACAAGCAAATCAAGATTTACTTGAGTTTCTAGAATAAAGTTGAAACTATATTCTGTGCAAGATAGTTCATAGCCTCTGTACATTTTAAATATTTAATGTTGCTGTTAAAAACGATGCTTACTAGAGAAAGAACATACTCCCACAATAAATATTAAGGTCTATAAACCATGTAAGTAAACTGAGATGCTGGATCATGGTCCAGAAAGTGCATCAGGGAGCTTGGGTGTATGACAGATACCTTTTAGGTCTAACTTTGCAGGGAAGATCTCAAATATTTTTAGGCAACAGACTTAGGGAGAAAAAAATGGTACCCATGATTACTCAAGCTGATAGGACATACTCTTGATTTCATGTGATGAAGAGGGCACTTCAGCTCTGTGGTCTTGTTCCTGAAAATATCATTAACTATTTCATCATGGGAAGAACATTAGATAAATCTCAACTGAGGAATATTCCATGCAATATCTGTCCAGTGTGTCTCAAAACTGTTGTGGTCCTCAATAAAAGGAAAGTATGAGAAACTGTCACAACCCAGAAGAGCCTGAGGGAGGCATGATGACTAAATGTAAAGT
This sequence comes from Arctocebus calabarensis, assembly GCA_963573935.1. Classification (NCBI taxonomy): domain Eukaryota; kingdom Metazoa; phylum Chordata; class Mammalia; order Primates; family Lorisidae; genus Arctocebus; species Arctocebus calabarensis. The sequence goes on from CAUYON010103705.1 coordinate 7,652, forward strand.
GGTAGCCTGGATGGGATCTACACACAGAAAAAGGACAGTAGGCACAAACTAAGGAAATCCGAACAAAAAAAGGAAATTTAAGTAACACTAATGCATTACTATTGGTTTATTAATTATAACAGATGTAAGATATTACTGGAGGATACTGGAGGTGGGGGCAAATGAGAATTCTCTGCACTACCTTCATAATTTTTCTGTGAATCTAAAACTATTCTAAAGTAAAACAATTATTTTTAAAAAACAGCTCTTTGGATTACCATCCATTCCAGTCTGCTACCCCCAAAAGCCAAAAAAAAAAAAACAACTTCCCCAATGTGCCTGTAAAAAAATCGTAGTGTGTTTTTGAGAAGGATAAAGTCCCCAACCTGATCTCACCTGTCATCATTTAATCTTTTCCTGATGTGTCCCAGATACTGGTCCTCTCTCCCCATTGGATGGTTCATGTCAATGAGGGGCACTAATTAGGTCTTTGTTAAGTAAATTCTGATTTCTCACCGAGCCAAGGTCCTTGTCATAAACATACCCCATAATTGCATTAATGTACACAGCTATGATTTAATAATAATAATAAAGTCTATTCTATAGGAAGCCAGTCTGCAGTCAGAGACATGGGGGCCACACTCATGGCTGACCTGCATGTAAGCAAGCAGCCAGCTCTCCTCACATTCACATTTGCATGTGACAACACATTTTGTACCTGGACATAGGGTACAAGATTAAAAAAAATGAGAACTGATCTTTTCATGGTGTCCATGGCAGCTCTCCTGGCCTGTAAATTTTGGTTGAGTATTCCATGGTCTTAAAAACAACCAGTTCAAGCAGAAATCACTGAGTCAATGGTTAAAAACAACCACAAACACATAATTTCTTAGTCAGCTAATGCACTAGGAATTTGGTCATATTTTATTTAGATAATGAACCATAGAATGTATCAGATTGAGTAACTGACTAATCTAAATTTGCACATTCAAATGGATGCATATAGGCTGGGCATGGAGGTTCACATCTTTCATTTCAGCTCTCTGGGAGGCCAAGGCAGGTGGATTGCCTGAGCTGAGGAGTTCTTGAGACCAGCCCTAGCAAGAGCAAGACTCCGTCTCTATTAGAAAAAAAAAAAAAAAAGAAAAGCCAGGCAGGCATCTGTAGTCTTAGCTACGTAGGTGGCTGAGGCAAGAGGATTGCCTGAGCCCAAGAGACTGAGGTTACTGTGAGCTATGATGATGCAAGGGCTTTCCAACAAGAGCCACAAAGTGACACTCTGTCTCAAAAAATATATATATAATAATTTGCCTTGGTGGCTCAAGGCAAACTATTATATTCCAAACTAATTTGGCATGTTCTCCATCTACACACTCCAGAATACTGTACCATATACACAGTGTGTGGAACATAAAAAAGTATTGAGTTCTTATCGCCTGTGTTTGTGTGTGCATGGGTGTGTGTGAGATGTGTTGGTTTAATGTTAGTTACTAATAAAGTTTAGCCAGAGGAAGAAAAGGGGTGAAACAGCTTATATTTAGTGTCCTTTCCAAATCCATTTAAAATGAAATTGTTTCTTAGTGTTTTCTTTCATGTAAATAGTGAAAAATGATGGGGGTGACAAATGAGTTTTGACTTTTCAGGTCCTGAGGATGGTAACAGAAGGAACCCAGCAGGTCTGCCCACTCTTGTTGTTAATTAAAGTATTTTCACGTTCTCTAGGGCGTAATGCACACTGAGCCCTGAGCCCTAGAGAGACTTGTGCAGTCTAATGATCACACATTCAAATAAACACAGTAGGGGGCCACCAGGGAATAGATCGCTTTCCCCTCCTCATTAATGTCTGCAACGCTCTGCAAACATCTGAAATGCACTGGCTCCATTGCTTATGAATAATAAATATTATTCAGGTTCCCTGTTGCTTAGTGGCTCAAGGCAAGGCAATCACCCACCTGCTCAGCTGAGATCTACCCAGGGAAGGGGGTGACATTTGCAGCTCAGAGCTTTGTTTCTTGTATTTACCAAGTGGTTCTTCCCAAAGCACATTTCCTTGCATTTGTTACTCCCCTTTGTCTGGATTGCACGGTACTTCTCATTTGTTGGCGCAGTTAACAAATTTGTCTGTTCATGAAAGATGAAGAGCTTGACAAAGCTGATTTTGAGCTGTTAGAGGGCATATCTATATACTCCCAAACCATTTTGAGTACTTCAAAGTCTTAGAAAAACGAGACGCATCTTAACCTTCAACATTATTCCAAAATTCTAAACTAAATTGTATGTAATTCTCCCAAGTACTTCAAATTTTAGTTGAGAGAAAGCAAGATTAATGTTACTTTGGAGAGGTAAAAAAATCAGAGACTCAAAAACATCAGGATAGGCACTAGATGGCAAGAATAATGCTAAGAGTCGGACACTTGTAAGCATTTGTAGAAGTTTTGTAAACCTCTTTCTGTTACGATAACACACAAATACAACATAAGTTAACAAGAATAACAACTTATGGCAGCTCCTGTAGTTCAGTCAGCAGGGTGCCAGCCACATACACTGAGGGTGGCAGGTTCGAACCCAGCCCAGGCCAGCTAAAACAAAAATATCAACTGCAACAACAACAAAAAAATAGCCAGGCATTGTGCTAGGTGCCGTGGTTACAGCTAATTGGGAGGCTGAGAAAGAGGCTTGCTGGAGCCCAAGAGTTTGAGGTTGCTGTGAGCTGTGATGCTACAGCACTCTAATGAGGGTGACAAAATGAGATTCTGTCTCAAAAAAAAAAAAAAATGACAAAACTGAGGCTCAGTGAAGTTAAAGGACTGGCCTCCAGTCCTTGGTACATGGCAGAGTTTGTCCTTCAACTCAGGTCTTCTGACTCCTAGAATCTTCACTACTATAACCACACTTTATCTTGGATGGTGATTTAAATGTGTGTATTTCAGTCGTTTGCCTCCATGAGTATTGATGGTACATTTTGTTTTATAAAGAATCCTGTATTATATCTATGGCACAAGAAAGGCTTTACCTCCTTTGATATATATTTGTTAGATTGTAAAACAGCCTTGGCTGCTTTAAGCTAAAAAGGCAGTTAGCAAAACATTGAATTCAGTGGTTGTTCATTTAGTGACAGCCCTCATTGAATTAATAAGCAGTAGCTGAGGTAGTCATAGTAATATGACATTCATATTACATGAAAGGCACATCAGATGCTCAAGATCAAGTAGACATGCTGAGGAAGAGGAGGAGAAAGAGGTTCCTGCTCTTCCTCTTCTCCATTTTCCTCCCCAAACAAGGATAGTTATTGAATGTGAACATGTCACTGTGTAATAGTTTGCACTCTGTTTATTAATAACTAACATTAAACACATCTCACACATGCGAATACACACACATGGGAGATAGGAACTTGATACTACTTTTATGATAGATGATGTTATTCAGTGTCTCCAAAACCATCCTCAGTAGGAAGATATCATCACAAGTTGACAAAGTCAAGCCACAGTTAGCACTTTAAAAAAGTCTTCCTTCCTTTCTCCCTTGCCTATAAGAGACTGAGTTGTTGGAGAGCTCACGCCTAGTATCCAAAGCACAGCTTGAATTCAGCACTTCTGACTGCTAGCCTCTCCCATTTTCCACTAATATTACCCTCTCACTCATGGCTAGGCACAGACTTCCCCAAATATACTAATACTCTGATTGCACAAAAGCATTAGTTTATAACACTCATCTGGGAAAAGTAGATGCAAAGAATATTGTACTCATCTGTTAGTAGAGCAAAGTGGCCTCAGTATATTTATGCCATCCCTGTCTCCCTGGTATGGTTGTCAGATAAACTACCAAACTGGTCAATAAAATTTAAATGACTTTTTAATATAAGAATGTCCCCATGCTATGTGTAGAACATATGCTAGATAATTATTTGCTGTTTATCTGGAATTTGATGAGTGTAATAGCAAGCATTCTGGACTCTGAAATTTGAATTTCTCTGAATTTGGGCAATTCTACTCTATGAAGGCTGGACTCTACTTGTCTCTGGACTACTCTGGACACCAGTTTCTAGTCTCTTTACATCTTTCTGGAAAATTGTGAGCATTGTTGGACAATAGTGCTATGAGGAATTCCCTTGGTGGCATTTTCCTCTTTCAAAGGAGTGTGATGAGGGCACCACCTCTAAACCCTTGTCTTCTGTTTCAGAATCTTATTCTTAATCATCTCAAAATATCCTTAAGACACTGTATAGGCAGTTGCTGTTGTGATGAGAAAAAACTTTAACTCTAACTCTTGAATCTTTAAATATCTTTGACTACATTCTTCATTCAAACAAAGCGAAATAAGAAATAGTGTCAATGTAGAATGTAATACATTAAAAAGCAAGTAAAAATAGCTGAAAAGTTCAGTGATGGTCAATAATAACCAGTTAATAATGGGATTAACAAGGTGGAGGGTTAGAATTTTAGAGCAGATAAGTAGTAAAACATTTAACATTGTAGTATATATATATATATATATTTTTTTTCTTTCCACCATTTGATAGCACTTTTTCTTAAAAAGTTGGATTTAGACTATTTCTATTTTTAGTTCAGGCAAATAAATGTATAGTTTAAATGAAATCTTGCGAAAGCAGATTTCCTCTGCCTTTTCTCACTATTTAGTATGGATTCACAGCACAATTAGCATTTGTTTGCAGTGTTAAGAAATTTGTTATTTTTAACCCTCTTCCTGCAATGTCTGAAGCTTTGCCAAACTGAATTTGAAGGGTAGAGATCATCTTAACCAGTTTTTGGTCAGGAAAATACCCCTGGAAAAATCCTAAGTATGACCAGACTGCTCAACTGAGTACTACCTCATTGTCCCTCTCCGGTCCCCTTTCATATGAGAGTGATCAAGGAAGGCAGGTTGGCAGGATGGGCATGTAACAGTACTTGGGGTTTGGGAGGTGGAGGGAGTGTGTGAGCCCTGCTTCACCACTGCTAGCTGTGTGCCTGGGAGCAGAGGCTTTAGTTTAACCCTCCCACGCTTCAGTTTCTCCATGTGTAACATGGGGATAAAAAAGGCAGCTGCAGCATTAGGTCTTGTTGAAGATTAAATTTAATGAGTGCTCATTTATGAAGGGCTTGCAACAATATACATAGGAACTGATATATAAGTGTTAACTATTTTTTGGCTAGGCTAGTCTCGAACTCTTGGCTTCAAGCAATTGCCCTGTCTCAGCCTTACAAGTAGCAGGGATTAAGTGTTAATTAAATAAAAGATACCTAAATATATGTATGTATATATAATATATGTGTGCTATAAATTGTTATAGACAATATATCATTATAGATATATTTAATATACAAAAATATACACTATATATTACATCGTATGTCATATTATGTTATGCATAACTATATATTGCATATATACATACATATTTTTTTTTCTTTTTTTTTTTTTGAATAGTTATTTATTTATAAATGGTTTTGAATATTTTATGAACCTGGATACTTTTCTAGGTTCTGAAGATGGATCCATAAAGAAAACAGACAAGGGGCATGCTCTCATGGAGCTTACATCCTAGAAGTCAGGTGGCAGAAGGGAAATAAGTCAACAAATAAGTTAACAAGGAAGAGAATTTCAGACACTAATTCTGAGTTCATGAC
>CAUYON010103709.1:0-28643 GCA_963573935.1 Arctocebus calabarensis
GTAGTCCCAGCTACTTGGGAGGCGGAGGCATGAGACTCGCTTGAGCCCAGGAATTGGAGGTTGCTGTGAGCTATGATGCCATAGCACTCTGTCCAGGGTGACAGCTTGAGGCTCTGTCTCAAAAAAAAAAAAAAAAAAAAAGACAGCCCTTATAGTCCATGTATCAATAGTAAAAAAGTATGAAGTCTGATTTTAAAGAACCTTTATTATGAGTCATTTCAGATGCTTTGCCCTATCAGACTTTCCCATACTACTCTATTTCTAAACCATAAAACTACATACCACGTCTGTCTTATCGAGAAGTATATTCTAGGTGCCTATAAAACAAGAGACCCTTCAAAAAATTTTTTTAACTTTTTTGAGAAAATATGAAGAAACACAGACAAGCTCAGAGGATTTACATTAATTAACACAAGGTCACAGCCCTAAATATGTAATGCAGGCTTTACCAAATTCAAATCTAGCATTTCTATACTCTTACCCACTCCACTAAATTCTAAAATCAAACCATGTTCCATAGATTCTGGATGTCTTATAAGATAAACGTGAGCCATATTTATCCATCTCCACCAAGTTCTATATCTATGACCCATAACCCAACTGAAATAGTAGCTGAGAACAAACGTCTGGGCTCACCATATTTGCTTTCTATGCACAATATCGTGCCATATTGACAGAATTTAACAAGTCTAGCTGCAATGTTCCAAATTAAGTTTTCTCTACTTCTCCTACTTCTAAGAGGCTCAGATTAATTTCTGGGGGATGTGTACAGGCTACTCCACGCCAGGATACGTCTCTCTTATAAAGTAAGGCAATTATAAAGCAATTTAAGATATGGGACTAGAAACTCAATCTTTCTGACCCACGAGAACACTGTTCAAACCGACAAAGAAAAACTATGCAAAACGAAGGAAATGGATTCAAATAGTTTGCTCCAGGGGTCTCCAAAAGATTTTATACAAATTATTTTTAGAATTCCTGCTTTTCAACACTTACCTGAATATCTGATAGAAAGGATCTGATAGAATATCTGATAGAAATATCTGATAGAAACTCTGAACTCTGTGGAAGTTCAGAGTTATAGATATTAAATAATTCACTCCTGCTGTGCCATGTAAGACACGGCAAGAAATCAAACTCTTTAGTATTCAAAGGTAGATGAAGATATTTTGTTCTGAATTCATGTACTCCATGTTACACATTATATAGAAATTTAGATAAGATAAAAAAAAATAGGTCTCTACAAACTCTTAGGAATCTAAATTTTTTGTGAATGTAACTACTTTTATAAAATTCAATGAAATCATATGATGGCAGATAGAAACAGCATGGATTTACTTTGTTGTCTACAGACAGTGTCAAAAAATGTATACAATGGCTCGGCGCCTGTGGCTCAACGGGCTAAGGCGCCAGCCACATATACCTGAGCTGGCGGGTTCGAATCCAGCCCGATCTGCCAAACAACGACAGCTGCAACCAAAAAACGGTCAGGCGTTGTGGCAGGCGCCTGTAGTCTCAGCTACTTGGGAGGGGGAGGCAAGAGACTCGCTTGAGCCCAAGAATTGGAGGTTGCTGTGAACTGTAATGCCACAGCACTCTACCCAGGGCAACAGCTTGAGGCTCTGTCTCAAAAATATATATATATATATATATATACAAGGCAGCGCCTGTGGCTCAAAGGAGTAGGGCGCCGGCCCCCTATGCCACCGGGGGCAGGTTCAAACCCAGCCCTGGCCAAAAAAAAAAAAAATGTATACACATTTTAAAAAGAAAACCATATGAAAATTTTAATACTTACTATCACAATGCCTGCTATCTTGTATATCATATAATTCTCTTCATCTACCTTCAATTGTGGCAATGAAATATGACTTGAGTATTACAATTTTAATACCGTATTAAATATAGTATTTTTCTTTTTTAAGATGTATATAACTTTTTTTTGGTACTTCTGGATAAGCCTTCTCAAATATTTTTATGAAAATGTTCATATACACTGACTTCTACATTGAAGAGGCTTTCAGATAGTTCTTTTTTAATGACTAAGTGGACACAATTATAAGTAAATCATCTACTTGAATCATCATAACTCATCAATGAGAAACTGAGGCACAAATAAGTGAATAAGTGACTTGCTGTATGTCACAAGGATGGTGATCAGAGCAAAAAAAATCTTCCAGTGATGCAAGACTCAGGAACAGACCCAGGAGCCTCTCTAAAGTTGTCAACTTCCCATTCACTAAGCAGCCAGTGAATACATAGGAGAGCACAAGAAACCTAAAGGGCTAAATACAGAGCTCACCATCTTCCAGCTCTCACAATCAGATGCCGGCTAAATTCAGTGTCACCTGACTGGTGTTGGAGACATTCACCTTTCTCCACTGACTCTGAGATAAAAACAGGAAGCTCTTATTTGAAAGAACAAAAATAACTTGACGGCTTTTTAAAAAAAATTATCATTTTTTTAAATGCAATATGTCATGAATTTGGGGCATGAGTCTCTGGAAAAATGATACCTTGATTTATTTAGCAGCCATGTCATACGCACTATTCTGAACTTCATGTAGCTCACCCACTCCTGAGAAACTCTCTGATGGTGCTTTTAAAACAGGAAACAACCGAATGAAAGCCAAATAGACAAAAACTTAATGCTTTTAGAAAAAAGTAAAATCCACTTTATAGCTTTCTAATGTTATCAACATGGTCAGAAATGTAACACTAAATAATAAAACAAGTAACTTTTGGAAAATAAAAATTTTTAAATGAAGTGACATCAGTAACACTTAAGAAAAGCATGCAGTAGCACTGCAAGTGAATTACTCTGTATCTCACACTCACGTTGCCTAGCAATCCCTGCCTTCTCACTCATGTGTGATGCTATGTCTGGCAATAAATATATTCTGTCATTAATTCCATGAAATGCCTTCAAGTACAGAAGAGACAGATATATTAAACTTGAATCAGACAAAGACAAACAGAAGACAGAAAAATACATAATGGATTTTAAATATTCTTCCAATTTCTTTCTAGGCAAATTTAAATTACCACTCATTCAGGAAAAATACCGAGAAATGATTCTTGAAAAAAGATTTGTTATTATTCTAAGAAATCAAAAGGAGAAGAATAGGATTTAAATCAGTTTAAATCCAACATGTATTTAACATGCAGAACTAACTCCCATGTCTGTTACCATTACTGGCTTGATTCTGGACTCAAAAATAGCAAAACAAAGCTGCATTGAACTAACCTGTAACATTTTAAGAATTAATAATGCCATCAATTTAGCAAAATATATAAAAACACTTACAATATATAACAATATTTTAAAATGCAAATAATCTATGACCAGTATCACCACAACTAGTGGTGTTTTCCTAAGAAAATAATTCTGAATTAATACACCAACTTAACTTTCACAATGCTCAGCTCAGCATATTTATCAAAAATCTAAAAAAGGTGAGAGGAGGAGATTTTCTGGTTCTCCTTTAAAGAATCAGACATAGGGATGAAAACTGGTTTTATGAGGAAAATAATTAATAACATGCAATGGCATTATCATTAGGCAGAGAAAATAGGGTACATACATACAAGCATCTATGCATGGATACCTATGAGGATATTGAATCATCACATTGTACCCCATAAATGTATACAGTTATTATTTAATAAAAATTAAATTTAAAAAGATACACATGAGAGACTGATTCATATTTTTACGTCTGATTTTGAGGAGGCAGTAGGATACAAGGGTGCTAGAGACAAGTAGAGCTGGGAAGCAACAGGAGGCTATTTGAGCTAAAGCCCCATACTTGGCAGAAATATGGGTCAAAATTGCTCTATAAATAGATGGATTAATCCATCTATTCTTAAGTGATGTAAAGTTTCTCTCTCATACTTGATCTCTTTATTTCAAACCAAAAACAACAACAGCAAAAAAAAAGTTTCATATCATATCACATTGTTCTTTTCCCTCCAGATCACTTATCACAATATATAATCATATTCTGTGCATTTGTTTTAGTTAACAGCTGTTTTCAGCTCTAGAATCTACACCAACACATGGTGCATGCTCCAAAAATATTAGGTAAACGATGGCTAGAACACTAGAGTAATGCCAGTAATGTAAGAAATAATTTGACAAAATGATAATTAAAATCTAATGTCGACTAACCATATTTGAGTTAATAACTTCTCATGTCTAGTTACAAAATTTATCTTCAAATGAATCACTTGATTGTTGCATAGAATTCTTTTTTTTTTTTTTTTTTTTGAGACAGAGCCTCAAGCTGTCACCCTGGATAGAGTGCAATGGCATCACAGCTCACAGCAACCTCCAATTCCTGGGCTCAAGCGAGTCTCCTGCCTCCGCCTCCCAAGTAAGTAGCTGGGACTACAGGCGCCTGCCACAACGCCCGGCCATTTTTTGGTTGCAGCCGTCATTGTTGTTTGGCGGGCCCGGGCTGGATTCGAACCCACCAGCTCAGGTGTACATGGCTGGTGCCTTAGCCCGTTGAGCCTCAGGCGCCAAGCCTGTTGCGTAGAATTCTTAATCAAAAGATGACAAAGTATTATATAAGTAAATATGGGAATTTTGCCTTAATTAATCAGAAGCAAGTCTTAACAATTTAGGAATTTTTCTTTACCCAGCAGGTAATCTTCACCTATAAATTATAATTCAGATTTCTAATCTCTATGTCTGTTTTTTAAAAATTGGTTTATTCAAATAAAATGTAGAGTGGTCATTATTTTAATAAATCATTACAAAGCTCTGGACCCCAGAGGCAAATTTGCTCTGGACCCCAGAGGCAAATAGACCACTGATAAAATCTAGAAAACGATTTGGTGGTATCAGGCCTATTTTTATTCTACAGAAACTCATTAATCAGTCTAAATGTAAAAACAGGCTACATAATAAATGCAATTTTAATGATCTACATTTCCTCATATTCCACATGCACATTTAATACATTTAAGTCCAAACTGGAATAAATCCAGAAACTAATCTTAAATATATCCGGCACCCCATGTTCTGTCAAGAGGTAAAGACCACTTTAAAACAATTTCATTCATCCATATTTCTGGTGCCAAAACCCTCCATATTTGTTCAATTTATGCAATAATCACAGTAAAGATTATTCATCTATATGTGTACAATGAAATCTTAACATGGCTGCAGTTTCACTTATTTCCTCAGATATGATGCCAATTACAATCCATCAACTGGCATGAAATTTAAAAAAAAAACAACAGGAATAAACTATTTCACCAGTGAATAAATATAAGCTGTGGCAGCTATCCATTAAATCAAAATGCAAAAGCCATTAAACCTTTCCTCATGGGGTCTGAGAAAACAAATTAAAGGGGAGAATAGGGGAGAGCATTGGGAAGGATGGGGTGGTTTCGGCTTGGGTTCATTTTACATTCTATAAGCTTTGCTGAAAAGAGGATGTGACCTGGGGACTGGTGGGAGAGAAACAAGAGTGATTTATTTTTATTTTTTTTGTAGAGACAGAGTCTCACTTTGTCACCCTCAGTAGAGTGCCGTGGCATCACACAGCTCACAGCAACCTCCAACTCCTGGGCTTAGGTGATTCTTTTGCCTCAGCCTCCTGAGTAGCTGGGACTACAGGCACCCACCACAATGCCCAGCTATTTTTTTGTTGCAGTTTGGCAGGGGCAGGGTTTGAACCCGCCACCCTTGGTGTATGGGACCAGTGCCGTACCCACTGAGCCATAGGCGCCGCCCAAGAGTGATTTTTTTATAGCAGTAAGCAATTACCTCATAGTAGGTCTGCTCACAATTTGCCTTTCACTTGGTCCAAGAAAATAGGAAATAAACATAGGAAATAATCTCATTACAGCTTCCTAACTACTCCACTTCTGACTGGGATATCAGTTTAGCCCACAAAGTTGTCATATCTAATCCTTAAAACCTCTGTAAATGGCAAGGCTTTCTTCTGTAGTACAAAATCATGAAGTTTATCTCACCACTGACTTTTATTTCACCCCTCTATGAAATGTATATTGAAAAGAACCCTAGCAGGAGGCCTAGCTCTTTAATAAAATATTAAACTACATCCATCTTCAGCTCAAATTTGATACATGTGCTTCAGCGATAATGTCCATAGTAACAAGACATGACAGAATTCATCCTACAAATAGTTTGGTGCCAAGTATGTGCAAACAGGTACAAATATTATCAAAAATGATCAAGATTCATAAATACGGTAGATAATATAAGAGAGGGCAGAAAGCTGAAAGGTTTTCAACATTCACCATTGGTTATTAATAGGGCTATTTTATTACTTACTCTATATTATTTAATCTTCTCCAAAAATTATACTGCAGTTGATGTGGATGAATTAAATCGTTATATTTCATTACATAACTCATTCCTAAGATTTCTCTTCAGTAGGATGTTTTCTGACTAAAAGAGCACCTTAATTCTCCTACAAGCTCAGGCCATGTGATTTTGATGAAGACTAGCAAAATATTCCAGCCCAGTGACAACAGTAATTAGTTCAAATATAGGTACATGAGGGCTTGGCGCCTGTGGTTCAACAGGCTGAGGCGCCAGCCACATATACCTGAGCTGGCGGGTTCAAATCCAGCTAGGGCCCGCCAAACAACAATGACGGCTGCAACCAAAAAATGGCCAGGCTTTGTGGTGGGTGCCTGTAATCCCACTTGGGAGGTGGAGGCAAGATACTCGCTTGAGCCCAGGAATTGGAGGTTGCTGTGAGCTGTGATGCCACAGCACTCTACCCAGGGTGACAGCTTGAGGTTCTGTCTCAAAAAAAAAAAAAAAAAAATAGGTACATGACTCAAACTATGCCAATGGAGTTCAATGGGGATTTGTTCCCAGCTTGATAGCCGAGAGAAGCTAACAGTCATCGTTACCACATATGGGGAACAACTGCCTGAGAAGGAAACCAACAGGGAAGAAAGTGTGATGAGATGCAGCACAGACTCTCGAAGACATACAGAGGAAGGAGTCTCTTTTCTTTCTGCATCAGTAGAAGTGGAAAGGATGCAGCTTTTGAAAATATTTACCCTTAAAATCACCTGAAGAAAGAAGCAAGCCACTTAATATTTAGTTTCTAAGTACGTGATCTACTCAGAATTATTAAAATCATTTATGAACATGGGTTCTTAAATAAAAAACAATTCTCCAGTCTGTTACTGGAAATGTATCGACAGTTGAAAGTACAGTATAACAATCTGTATTTGACATATGAAAAAACATATTTTAGGCTCCACATCCATAGCCCAGTGGTTACAGCATCAGCCACATACATTGAGGCTGGGTTCGAACGCAGCCTGGGCAAGTTCAACAACAATGACAACTGCAACAAAAAATAGCGAGGCATTGTGGCAGGCACCTGGGAGGCTGAGGCAAGAGAATTACTTAAGCCCAAGAGTTTGAGGTGGCTGTGAACTATGATGAAACAGCACTCTACCGCAACATACCGATGTTAACATAATAAGACTCTGTCTCAAAAAAAAGGAGAGAAAAAAATATTTTATAATCAGAATGGGATGCATGAGTTATCAAGTAAGAAGGTCACATAATGTGAGACAGATATGGACATGAAAGTTGAATTAACCAGACAATCAGTAATAGTACATTATATGTAAGACTCCATCAAAACAGAATACTATTTTACATTTCCCTTTTCACATGTATTGAAAACAATTAAGACCAATTAACATGTTTACAATATCAAGCATAAAGATAAACAGAAAAAATAACCCTATTTCTTAATCTGGAGGCTTGTTTTTACAAGGCTGTTTTAACAATCCAAGATTTGAAATGTCAATCAAAATATATAGAAAAGCCTCTTTAAAAAAGTTTATACATAGAACATCAAAACAGCAATTAAAAAATGATAAACCCAACAGAAGTTACATATTCTAATAGCCCAGAACCAATGTAAACTTTTTAAACACTCAATCTAAAATGATTTTAAAAGTCCAATCTAAAATGTCATCGCATTTTAATACTTAGATGTACTAATAATTTTAATAATGTCAAAAATGTTAACCTACAACCACAAAGATACAAAATTACTAACTACCTAAAAATGAATAACATCCATCCAAAGTAAATATTAAGTTACTGGCAATGAATGACAAAGCTTACTGGAAATTTATTTTCAAAGAATAATCCTTACTTTACTCTGCACTTCTTCCAGGAGTTCTAACAAAGTAAATGTAAAATTCAGAAGGACAGAATCTTTTCTTTTGGTACAGTATTCAACTATTTTCCTTTTCCATTCTTTATAAAACCATAACATATAGGAAAATAATTTAATTTAATTATTGTCTGGCAATAGCAAAATCAGAGAATCTTATAAGTCACACACCAAAGGTCCTCTCTGAGAAGGCCTGGCTAAGCAGAACATGAAATTCCTATAGTAAATGCACTATGAAAAACCATCTTCCCAAGAGCAACCCAGAAAACACAGAAACAACACTCACGATATCCTCTGTTCAACAGCAAGTTATGAAGGATTTTACATCAAAAGATCAACTTCAGGGTGCCCTATTTAGGATTGCGCATGCTTGCTCTCCTCATAAACCACAGGTGCTCTTGCGGTTTGACGCGCAGCTCTTGTGGTCTAGCCTGCACCCATCTCAAGGGTCCTACTGTCCAATAGGAGCTCTTTTAGTTTTACCAAAACATCCTGGCTTAGGCAGTTTCCTCTCTATCAGGAACAGTCTGTCTGTTCTCTCTTTTCATTATTCTTGTTTCTATTTTATTTTATATCTTATTTTTCCATCTCTTAAGCTGTTCCCTTTTTGTCCCTAACAGTAGGGTGAAGACACAACCCTGTTATGTTTTGGTATCAATATCTGTGCTAATAGAAATTAACAATATCTTGAAAGAGTACACAACAGGAGTACTGATAATCAGTACCAGTCTGGTCCTTGTGAAATCACCTGTATGGAGCTGTTGCCGGACAACAGGATTCTGGTTTTCTTCTCACACTGAGAAGACATGCCAAAAAAAAAAAAAGAAGACATGCACAGATTACAAGGCAGAAGGAAGTAAAAGGAGATTTTAGCAGCAGAATCTAGAGAAGTGCAGTGCCAGGCCTGGTCCCTGCCCTTCCTGATCTCCAGCCCTTCTGATTCATGCATTCCTTCCCATAGTTTTGTATCCTAGTTCCCTTATCTTTCACCTAAAAGGTTTTATTCATTTTGTTATTCAGTTGTTTGAGTTCTTTAGATATGTTTTGCAAATGTTTTCTCCTAGAGTCTTACCTACTCATCTTTTTAACGATATCTTTTGATGAACAGGTTTAATGTAGATGGAATCTAACTCACCAGTTTCTTATATGATTATTGCTTTCTTTGATTTAGGAAGCCTTTGCCTACTCTCAAGTTATAAAGATATCTCCAATCTCTTATATTTTCTTCTACAAGCTTTATATTTTAAATTTTGCTCTCAGGTCTAGGATTTATCTTGAATTAGTAGTTGTACATAGTGGGACTCAAGGTTGATTTGTTTTCCAAATACTGAAGGCTTATTTCCCCCACGGGATTGTTTGGTGCCTTTCACGAAAATTAAATGACAAATAAGACTGAACTTACTGGGGGTTCACTTCACATTTCTATTAAAAAAGATCTAGATCTAAATCAAGAACTAGACCTGCATATATATTCTTAACAAGCAATCACTATGTACAAATCGGGTAAGTTTTTTTTTTATTTCACTTTGATCTCTGTGCCTTCTTTTTCTTGACATATTGCAGTCGATGGGCCTTGAGTAAAATGTTGAATAAAAGTTTAGAGTATGAAAATCCTTACTTTGCTCCAAAGCTGAGGGACAAACTGTCCAAAATTTCAGTGTTTACTACTGTTTTTGCTGCATGTTTTTCAGAATTGCTTCTATCTTGCAAAGTTCCCTCTGAAAGTTTTTATCAGAAATGGATGTTGCTTTTTCTGCATTTATTATAATGCTCATACAGTTTTTCTCCTTTACTCTGCTAACGTAGTGTATTACATTGATAGATTTTTAAATATTAAACCAAACTCATTATAATGAATAATTTTGTGTATCAACTGGAACGTGTAGGGCCCAGATATTTGGCCAAACATTACTCTGAATGTGTCTTTAAGAATATTTCTCCATATGTGCCTAATTCAAAAAACATCTCAGTAAGAAAACAAATAAAGTAGATAGCCACTTTACCTAAAGTTAGCAGACTTCATCAATCAAATGAATGAATAGGATGAAAATTCTTACTTTCCCTGGAGTTAAGACCCTGATGTCAGACTGCATGAGCTAAACACAGGTTTGTTCCACATTCAGACTCCAACTAAAATATAGGTTATTTTTGGGTCTTCAACCTGTCAGCTTTCAGTCGAACATGTACACTATTGGCACTGGGTCTTCAGTTTACTGACTGCAGATCCTGGGACACGCCAGCCCCCATCAGTTAATAAATTCTTATATACATGCACATGAATTCATGTACACATCCACATGTGCACATGCACACAGGCTCTGCTGTATAGCCTGTCTAATACACTTGTGTTACAGAGATAAATTTCACTTAAACATTAATTAATATTACTGCCCTCACTTTATAACACATATCTGTATAAGAGAACATCAATGAGTGCTTTTGGGGGAGGGGGTTGGCATTTGTTTTTTCCAAGTTGCCTCAGTTTAATTAAGGTCATGGTTTCCTATGCTTACATAACCAGAGGGACCTTTCTCTTTTACTTTCTACAAATAATTATTCTCTCATTAAAAATCATTTCCCAAGAAGTAGTAATGAAGAATGAAGTAATGTAAAGTAGCTTCTTGAACATTTCTGTTTTTCTGAGATTTGACGTTCAAGAATAAGAAGTCAAAGAATAAAAAATGTGGATAGATATAAAAAGGTTATGTAGGAGAAGAGGTCAGACAGCAGTTAGCTTAAATAAGCTAGTCTTCAATGATCAGGAAAAAAACTTAGTTAAGAAATAATAACAACAGTTATATTCTTTGTTTTCAAATAGTTGAAATTACTAACTCTAATATCCTGGAAGTTAAGTTTCTTCCAATCCATTTTCCAAACATTCGACATTCTTCTAGACTTAAGATTAGGTAACTCAGAAATAGTTGGGAAAGTGACAGAAATGAACAGTAGGATAAAAAAAAAGGAACATGAGAGGACACCAGAAGGACGATAGAACCACCATTGTGTTAGAATGTAGATTCCTGTTTAGGAGTCTGGAGGTGGGAAGAAGAGGGAGAGTTAGGAGAAGGATGCTTCTCTTTCAGAAGAATGTGTGGGAGGGCACACAAACAGGCACGTTTCATGGAAAAGAGCCGATCACATGAAACAAAACAGCAATGTAAACATCAGTGTCAACTCAGATGTTACCGCTGCAATTTTCTTCCTCTGTTATATCTTGGATCTTCCTATGTATTATTACCTCTGCTAGAAACATTCTCACCCCCGGGTTCCACCAATCATATTTATACAACTTAATTATGAAAATATACAAATGCTTCATATTTCACCTTAAATGCCTACAGAGTAGACCAGTTCCTCCCACCACAAACAACCCAATGCCTAAAATATGTGGCACAAAGACCAATTATACACCAATCATGTGTAACTAGTGAAATTAGCTGTATAGTTGTTTCATAAATGTCAGTCTGTGAGCTCACTTGTGGGAGAATGAAGATATGCTTATTTTGCTCATCACTGAAACTCCCAAATAAGGTGGTCAATAAATATATATTGCATGAATTAATGACTGAATAAAAAAAATGTGTCCTTGGATATATTTTCATCAATTATAGTATTTATTTATTTTATTTATTCAGAAGACACTTGCATAGCACTTAATAAGTGCTGGATCCTGTTCTAAGCACACTGCATTTAATAACTCAGTCCTGGCTCGGCACCTGTGGCTCAACAGGTTAAGGCGCCAGCCACGTACACCTGAGCTGGCGGGTTCGAATCCAGCCTGGGCCCGCCAAACAACAATGACGGCTGCAACCAAAAAATGACCGGGAGTTGTGGTGGACGCCTGTAGTCCCAGCTACTTGGGAGGTGGAGACAGGAGACTCGCTTGAGCCCAGGAATTGGAGGTTGCTATGAGCTGTGAGGCCACAGCACTCTATCCAATGTGATAGCTTAAGGCTCTGTATCAAAAAATAAATAAATAAATAAATAAATAAATAAATAACTCAGTCCTTAAAGGTTGGTATAATTATCATCCCCAGTGAAACAGATGAGAATATCAATGCTCAAGGTTCATGATAGAGACAAAAATCAAAGCTAGAAGCCTAGTTCTAAAATCCATTACTGGATTAAATTTTAACTGCAGTGCATCAAAATAATGTTCATAAAAAACTACTGAAAATTTATCTTCTAAAATGTTTAAAGATCTGAGATGTCACATTTCAGCTAGGCCATTCACACATACATATAGTAAATTATAGAAAATGTCCATACTTGGTTCATGATGTGGATTTCTTCTATTTAGTAACTGAATAATTATAGGCATTTCAAAAAGAAATAGATAAATTAAAATTTTCATATTACCTTTTACCTTTTACATATTTTAATCCAAATGCCTAGAGGCATCACTGAAAAAAAAAAAAAAGAATTATCTGAGTCAGGGCTGAGGCTGTCATTAAAGTTGATATTTTTTTCCCATTCATGGGGAAAAGGAAGGTTTTTATAGAATCTAACATGTTGACTATGAAAGATTGACAAGGTAAAAATATAAATGCTTAGAACATTCATAGGACTTCCTGTTCATTTAATAAAATTAAACTGATTAAAAAGATCACTGCTCATATTTTGTTTAAAAAAGAGAGACCGTAAAATGTTGCCTTTATTCACTCTAATTAAGCAATTACCTCAGAAGTTGAAAATCACAATTATGCTTAACTCATTTGAACGCAAAGGTCAGTTTGTACATCTGAGAACGAGAAAACTGGATGAGTTATCTATAGCTTATCTTCAAATGTATTAGACATAATTTGATATTAAGTTATTCCTAACTACATAAAACACGACTACAGGAAGGGAACACATGCTGTAATATATGCTGTGTTGATGGAGTTTGAGTATACTAAGTGCAAGAAACATTTAAACGCACACATACATGTTTAATCATATTCACTCCTGTTGTTCTTTTTCACTCAAGGAACTTAATTTATTTTCTCCAAACCCACAGCCAACGGAGCCACCTGGTGCTCCGCATGTATCCCACCAGGACTCCAGTTTCCTCACAATACTGACTTGAATACATAATAGAGGAAATGTTACCCAACATATCCTACCCAATAGCTGAGTTATAAAGGCACTTGTGAAGGCCAGCAGGCATTTCCTCCAGTCTTTGATTAATGCACATGCTCCTTCAGAAGGGTACAGAAACTGCACTGACAACAGCCGTGCCACACCATGGGTCAGCTTAGAAAAGAATTTTAAATGATGCCAATTTCTATTGAGAAGAAGCAATAATATGGAAAAATAATTGTGGCAAGTAAGAAATGACAGAAAATAAAGTTAAATACCATCAAAGAGGGTACCAGTTTTTTTATTTTTATTTTTGCCTGCAAGGGGCATGGACCTTGACTTACTACATTACATTCACTTCTTTCAACTTTGATTAAGAAGGATTAGGATTGTGGCTCAAGGAGTAGGGCGCCAGCCCCACATACCAGAGGTGATGGGTTCAAACCCAACTCCGGCCAAAAAAAACTGCTAAAAACAAGAAGGATTAGGATTATAAATAATTCTGAAGTTATTTAACTCATAGCTTAAGACAAAAGATAAGACAACAAAATTCATGGAATAGCAATGAACTATGTTATCAATGATTACTACATTCTAATAATGAGAAATAGTTGCTATGTTACTTTCTTTATAAAGAGAATATTTACATTCTTTCTGACAGTTTATACAACAATTACCTCCACTGAAAAGCAAGTGGATAACTTTCAATAGCTACACCTAGCAAATCAGTTATGATAAATACAAAGCAATGTATGTGTAAGAAACCCACGTGAAACTTCTGTGCTTCTACAGGACCTTCTATTCAGCCCTCCAAGTTGAGTACTGCATACAATCAGTAATGTGCTAACAGCACTGAACTCTATAACTAGCACTGGATAATTAAAATGTAAGGTAGGCTCGGTGTCTGTGGCTCAAGTGGTTAAGGTGCCAGCCACATACACCTGAGCTGACGAGTTCGAATCCAGCCCCGGCCCACCAAACAATGACAGCTACAACCAAAAAATAGCCAGGCATTGTGGCAGGCGCCTGTGGTTCCAGCTACTTGGGAGGCAGAGGCAAAAGAATCACTTGATCCCAGGAGTTGGAGGTTGCTGTGAGCGGTGATGTCACTGCACTCTACCCAGGGTGACAGCTTGAGGCTCTGTCTCAAAAAAAAAAAAAAAAGCAAGGTAGCCTTTGCTATTTCATGACTAATAGGCACTAGGAATATTTAACTTTTAAAATAAAGTCAACAAAATTTTTAAATGTTTATACAAGTCATAAATCTGACACAAGATAAACTAAGTTTATATAGCTATTCAAAAGGCAACACAGGTGTCAGGCTGGGAGAGAGTGATGTTGAAAGTATCCTATAAATCACCTCTTTCTGCTCTCCATCATAGCACTCTGTCACTTAGGCATAGTCTGTTCCATAATGTGTATTTTGCCCTTATTTTCCTGTACAGTTGTCTTTTTCCCACACCAGACTGTAATGCCCACTAGCCCAGTGGTGCTCAACTGCAGGTGTATTTGCACCATAGGAGATCTCTGAGAATGCCTAGAGACGTTTCTGTTTATCACACAACAAGGATCTGATGCTGATATCCATGGATGAAGGACAGGATGCTACTAAAAATGACAACTCAAGTTGACAAAGGCTGTCTTAGTCAAAGCTACTCAGGGACAGACCCTTCTATAGCACATGGTACCTTGCTCAACCCTGCTTCCAGGAACACAGTGGGCACTCAGAGACAGGGCATACAGATGCCCATACACGTGGAAATATATGTCAGTGTTAATTTCTAAATGGTTTTTCTCCCTCACACACATTCTAAAGAGCTTCATTTTTCCCTTCCTTCCACTGCCTCAGAGACACTATAGAATGAAAGAGTGCATGGGCCTGTGATAAACTTCAGGACTGCAGCAGGTAAAAGCAGGGGTAAGGAATTTGGGCCCAAGATCACCCATGTAACCCAGGGAAGTTCTTGATCTTTAAGGAACCTCTCAGGCATTTGGGCCAGATGACTTACCAGGCTTCTGACTAGAAGGATGACTTTAATTGTCTCTATACCTACGAGCATTCACTGCATGGAACACCTTTCTATTTGAGCTGCACAGCAATTTTTATGGCAATCGAGGTCCCTACCATATTTTATACCACGGTCATAGTTCCTGTCACTTCTATATTAACCATCATCTTAGGTTAAGTATTCATTTCAATAGAAAGGGCTTTAAATAAGAACATGTCTGGTGATAAATTAAGTTGACAGGTATTTCCTTTTATTACAAGTGAAAAGGAAGACATATATTATGTACCACGTGTTTGATATAAACATATGAAAGCAGTCATAACTCCTGTAGCCTAAGTAGACTATATTGTCACAGAATTAATATGCCACAGCTATATATTACAATTGACATACTAGTCTTAGAGTTGTCTTGGGAGCTAAAATGTGAACTCATAACTTGAAATGAATCTAGGGAATAACAGTAGATACAAACTTCCCAAGTAAACCTGACTAGTGTAAAAACCACTAAATGGCTTCTCTTCCATACTTGTTTAGAGTCAACAGATAACTACTGTGCAGCAGGTTGCACTGTGCTAAGATAACCATAAGTAATATATAGTCATTACACTTAACAATTTAATAGGTAGGTAAAATTTCAGAAATAATTTCATAAGGCATGTTCTCTAAGAGCCCTTGACAGGTACCATAGTCTAAAAATTATATAAAAATGACAGGGATGCAAAGAAACACACCAATACTTTTTTTTTCTTCTTTAACACAGACAGAGTCTTACTCTGTTGCCCAGGCTAAAGTACCATGGTATCAGGCTGTCTCAAAGTAACCTCAAACTCCAAGTTCAAGTGATGCCCTTGCCTTAGCCTCCCAAGTAGCTGGAACTACAGGAACCTGCCACAATGCCCAGCTAATTTTTCTATTTCTCATAGAGATAGGGGTTTCACTCTTGCTCAAGCTGGTCTCAAACTCCTGAGCTCCAATAATCCTCCCACCTCAGCTTCCCAGAGGGCTAGATTTCCGGATGTGAGCCACCACGCTGGCCTCATACCAATGGTTCAGAGAAAGAAAACTGACATTCTCTTCTCCAGGTGCGGCCAACTAAGGATGGCAGGGCGGACCATCTGTGAGAGTATAAAGACTGAGAAACCAAGAAGAACGCTGGGCTCTCTGGCTCTCCTTTTCTTGATTGCTTCTTTTAAAGATAGTATTTGGGGTAGAAATACATCAAGCTAAGTCAAAAAGGGAAACTAAAGTGTGGTTATGATAATAAATGTTTCATTCTATGCTTTAGGCTTTAAAAGGGATACATAAAAGGAATGTTATGATTTGCTTCTAGGATTCTACAATACTCACTAATAACTCTACTAAATACTCTCCAATAATGTTATCATAAAATTATATATAAAAGAAGGAACAATGTATGCTGAACCTTATAGCCATACTATACGAGAAAAGAAAGAAACATTCCTTTCTCAGAGATATATAATTCTTAATCCTTTGCTCCTGTCACAGTAATTAAATGATATCTACGGAAAACACTATTATGGTGGTTTTATTATTAATAGCTGCACAAGATTGAGGATTTGACAGGTAATGGATACTTTCATTCTCTAAAATAAAAAGAGAATCTATAAGCAATTTTTTAAAAAAATTACCTTGCTATAGCAAAGACCCAATTGTGAGAACTGATGCTTATATCTCCTGCATAGCATCTCATCAAGCAACATCTCCATGACCCTGAGGCATGGATGCTGCAACCATAACACTAACAACACTTTTCATTATCATCATCATAAATTCAAAAATGTGTATTCTAAATGTGTATTTTACTTCCCAGGAACATAAGGTACAAAAGAGCTAGTAGTTTGCACAAAGCTAGTTGTTCAGCACACAAAACAGCCAACATGCAGACCCAGCTATCTAACTCCAAATATGAATACATATTACCACGCTGTCACCCCCATACCCCAGCTAGACATGGCTCTCCTAGAATATGGGCACTTGGAACCATTCCTGGCTCAATTTCACAAATAACACAGTTATGTATCCAATACAGAATCTCTATCACACTTCAATGCCAAGTTTACAGGAAGAAATAACCATCCACAGAAATAACCATACTACAGAGATTTTCTATAGCACAAGATAATTCTGGGAAGAAACCATGAATCTATGCATAGAAGAACAGAATGGTATAGCATTCAGAGCAACAGCACATTCCATCTTTTATGGAGCTGGAACTATCATGACTTACAACTATTCTTTGATAAGTGGTGACAACCATTCCTGCAAAGAAAAAAAACTTTCTGTAATTTCATGGTGGTTTTGACAGGCCCTTAATGTGGACAACTTAAGGCTTCACTTACCTGAAAAGAGGAAGGTCCCATAAGAAAGGTTTCAATGAAGAACATGAAGGCAATGCCAAAGACCTCCATGAAAGCCAGGACTTAGTTTTCAGTATTACAACTATATCAGTATAGTTATACTACTATAACTATCTAATTTAGCCTTAGGTATACATTAAAAAATAATCAAGGCTGTGTTCAAACATCTTGTAAAGCAAATAAAGTGTAGGATTAATGTGAAATCATTATCATAAAACATAGTAAAAGATTTTTAATGGAAATAAGTATCTAAAGTGACAACAGGAGACGCTAGGCAGAACATAATCATTCAAAGCAGCTGTGTGCCAGAGAGTATCTGTACATGTGTTTCTGGGGCATTACAAATAAAAAAGTTTATGCCAGAGTCAATATTTCTACCTCTAGATGATGCAGCTTCAAAAACATCACAAAAAGGAGATGATGGCCCACGCTAATCAGCTGTGCTATAAAATGGGTCAGCAACATCAGCAGGTCCCTTATGCACTATAACCCAAGTGTAGGAACGCAACATGTGCTCATGGTGAGGAACAGCAATTCCACATAGGCTGAACACTAAGACAATAGCTCAAACATAAAACCAAACTTAAAGATGCCAGACACGACTATCATGCCATAGAGAACTACAGATATCTAGCTGAGTTATTTAGCCAAAGAGAATACCCTAGATGCTTTAGCAAAAGAATAAAACAGTTCTCTGCTATCAGAAAATAGAAAGCAGTGGCTCCTGTAGCTCAGTGGGTAGGATGCCAGCCACATACATCCAGGCTGGTGGGTTTGAACCTGGTCCAGGCCAGCTAAACAATGACAACTGCAACAAGAAGAACAAAAAAACAGCCAGGTGTTGTGGCTGGCGCCTATAGTCCCAGCTGCTTGGGAGGCTTAGGCAAAAGAATCACTTTAGCCCAGGAGTTTGAGGTTGCTGTGACATCATGGCATTCTACTTAGGGCAACATAGTAAGACTCTATCTCAAAAAAAAAAAAGTCAGAAAGCATGCTAGCTGGTTCTTCACCTAAGCTATCTAGACTTCATGTCTAGACAGACATGAAGTCCACTGGCCTGGCGAGATCTCACAGAAGAAGCAATTGGCAATTTCTTTCATAAAATTACAGATAGTAAATTATGTTATGCTTTACCACAACTGCTCAAGTCGGCCATTGTACTAAAAGAGTAGCCTTAGATATACATTAAAAAATAAGCATGGCTGTGTTCAAACAAAACTTACTTGATAAATATGGGAAAGGGGGCATATTTCCCATATGCCCATACTCAGACATAGGAAGAGGGTTTCAGAAACACAGTCGAGATGGGCAAAAAACACCAAATTAAAAGACAAGAGTCATCAGCCCATACTACCATTTCAGAAGGAACTATAACAGACTCTAGAAACGAGACAGAGGCAGAGGTGATGCAGCTCTGCTGAATTTCAACTCTAGCTAAAGGCAACTGGTGCTAATGTGCTCTTTTACCCATACTACAGAGAACAATGTTGTACTAGATAAAGTGTCACTGTATCCTACCTGAGGTTAATGACTTGCTCTGGAAATTAAAGTTAATACATCAAATTATGAGACACTTTGAAATAGAGAGAATATTTTTCCCCACAATTGATTTAATTAACTTGGTACGGCTCGTAAGATAAATGTGGAAAGAAGCCAAAAGATTATAACTACTTCACAAAAGAAGAAAGTGAAAAGCTGGAAAAAATTCAAGTGCCAAGCGTTAAAAGCCAGCATGCCGTAATTAGCGGCTAGTCGTGTTATCCTTTCCTATCGACATACTTTGATAAGGTAGTAGCACAGATTCCATGCAAACCTGTCGGCAAGATAAAGGAAGAGCTAAATGATTAAGTGAAGCCAGATCAAAGAACTGGACCTTCAATTCCCAGTTTACCATACTCAGTCTCTGACCAAATTACTTAAACCAAAACTGAACTGAATGACAATTTTTTTTTAACTTTCCCCAAACCCATGAAATACAGCAAAAGTACAGGAACTCTGACCACTCAGAGTTTGAGTTAACTATCTGACAATAGTTACTTGGCTTTCATTCTCCATTGCTTGGCTTATGCACTTGTACAAAATTACTTAGAATGCCAAATCATTTGAATTAGAATATTTTAACCTTATAAAAAGGTGATTTCACACTCTGGTAAAAAGTATGCAACCAAACTCAAGTAAAAAATGCAGCTTTAAACATGTAAGTATTTTTATACAATTTTCAGAGAAATCACTAAAGCCTCTCCTTGGTCCAAAGCCACCCCCCCCCAAGAATAAAAATTTTAAAAGACCACGTCTCATGCATTTTGTCCTTCTTACTTAGCAAATATAGCTAAGAATACTATGAATGAGCAAGTATAGCTAAGAATACTGAGAATGAACTATTCTCAATGTAATCACTCATTGCATTCAACATAACAAACATTTAAGGCCCTATATGTGCAGGAAATGTGCAGGATTTCCACACATAGTCCCATTCTTCCAGGAATATAAAAACAAACATAGTATGAAGACATTTGCATGACTGAGTACTAAACCAAGATTCAGATGGAGTCCCAGGAGAGGAGAAGGGCATATCGCATGTTTGATGTAGGCTTTGAAAGATGCATAAAATCATAACTGATGGGAAGGAAGAAATGAAGGGTAGGGAGAAAGTTGTTCAGCTGAGAAATATCCTGCCAGGTCAGCTCAATGTAAATATGAAACGAGGTGCACACCGATGGACGCAGTGGAAGACCTGAGAAGGGCACAGGAAGCCTCTACTCAAGCACTGTCTGTTGACCTGCCAATACCATTCACTGAAACCTCAGAGACACTGAAAAGTAAACTGGAGATGCAGACTGTAATGACTAGGTATGTGGTAACCTTGGACAGCAATTTCAGGTAAATGGTTAGAACAGAAACCATATTTCCAAGAGTCAAGAAGTGAATATTTGATGATGAAAGGGAAGCAGGAGGTATAGACTACCCATCTGAGACGACTGGTAGAAGAAAAGTGAGGTGAGATGGTGGCATGTTAGGAAAATCAGTGTACTTTCTATTACTCATAACTAATTCCACAGTACCACTTTTAAAAAAATCTTCAGTTCTTTCAAAGGTCACTAATCATGTCTGTGGATCAGCAAGAAAAGGTCAGCATGAATTGGTAAAATGTTTGTATAACACAGTACACTAAGACTTTTATTTGAAACAAAATGTTACTCCCTTAAATACACATTATTTTCAAAATGAGCTATCAAAATCAATTTTATATTTCAGACTCTAATAAAAGAAAGCTTTATAGTCTAGGCAGCTAAGAACTGTCTCAGAGCAATTTGAAAGACAAAGAGACTGATCAGATTATAGCTTTGCAAGTATTAAATGTTTCTCTTGAAAATGAATGCAAACAGTCTAGTAAATTCAAACCATAGGTCAAAGCAGAATAAATTATGTTTAAATCTCTCAATTTTATCTTTATTTCATCAAAAAATAAAGGTAGGAGAGCCTTTACTCCATCAGGAATCAAAACTGCTGAATAAGCAAGTGATTAAATAAACAGACCATTGTGTGCCATCAGCTCGAGTGAGAGCACTCTGGCTTTCCAGTTTTAGTGAAAGGAAGATGTTTGATGCTTTTTGTAATAAATATCCATTCACAACATGTCCTGAAATGAACAAAAAAGATGTATTGCCAACTCCAGCTATTTTATAGAGAAAAGTCGGCCAGGAATTTTCTAACATCTAAAATAGAGAAGTATCAATTAATCATGAAAATGGCTAGGATAATGTGTTACACTTTATCATATTCATCCTGGGGCCTTAAACCATTTTTAAAATGACATCACATAAAAATGCAAGTACCAATCAACTAAAGAAACAAAATCTTTAAAATATTTATCTGTCTCCTTCTCCTAATCCCAAAATGTGATCATTTTAGTAATGTTGAACAATAACAAAAGAAAATAATAACCACTTAGGGAGAACTACAACATTTACCATATTTATGTTACATTCATCTTTCTACGTGTACAAGTATCACAGGAACAAGTACTATACATGACGCTTCTCCTAAAACATATTGTAAACAATCTCCCATTTCATTAGTTAGGTAATAACACTGGCAAATGCTTTTGTAGTTTTCTAATATAAAACTGTACTAGGATTTATTTATTTAACTACTCTACTCTTGGACAAAAGAGTAATGCTGTCAGACTGACTTTCTTTGCTGTTTTAAAAATTCTATGTTGAGGGCAGTGCCTGTGGCTCAAAGGAGTAGGACACCGGCCCCATATACCAGAGGTGGTGGGTTCAAATCTGACCCCGGCCAAATAATGCAAAAAAAAAAAAAAAAGAATTCTATGATGAGTATCTTACCAAAAATATCTTAAATATATCAATGACTATTTCTTTATATACATTTCCATAGATTATGTTCTTAGAAATAAAATGCCAGATCATAGGGTATGCATTTTTTAATTTTTCAACCATTGTCTCAAATTTGCTTTCATAGAGATTAGACCAATTTATAAGTAATATAGGTTTAAGCCAATTTAAGATCAGCGTTGCAAACTATGGTTCCTGTATTTTTTAAATATGACCTAAATAATACAGTAAGTTCAATTTTTTTCAAATCATAGTACCCTACTCCTACTGTTAAAGACATAAAGTGAAGGAAATATTTAAATATACTTAAAATAACAAAAAAATCCATTTTAATAAATCATATATTTCTAGCACAAGTCACTTAATACTTAATTATGCTTTTACAACTTTATAGACAATTCATATACAAAGTATTGAAGTAAATCAGTCATAAATGAATTTGAGTGTCTCTATGCTACATAATTAAAAGTATGAAAGAGGTGAATGAATGATAGCCAAATTCTCAATGTAGCTAATGTTTGTCTAAAGTTAAGAACCTTTGGGTCACTGACAGTCCTATTATAACAATCCGTAAGTTGTACACAGCTATAAGAGATTCTCCACTATGAATACACATTCTTCATACTAGTTCCTAAGACAGTCCTCCATTTTTTTGTTTGTTGGTTGGTTTTTTGGTTTTGGGGGTTTTTTTTTGATACAGAGCCTCAAGTTGTTGCCATGGGTAGATTGCAGTGACATCACAGCTCTCAGTAACCTCCAACTCTTGGGTTCAAGCTATTCTTCTGCCTCCACATCCCAAGTAGCTGGAACTGCAGGCACCTGCCACAAAGTCCGGCTATTTTTTGACTGCAGCCATCATTGTTGTTTGGCGGGCTCAGGCTGGATTCGAACCTGTCAGCTCAGGTGTACGTGGCTGGCACCTTAGCTGCTTGAGCCACAAGCACCAAGCCCATTCCTCCATTTTGTAATAGCAGATGCTCAACAAAAAACAAAATGCACCCAGCAGTGCCCATACTTTGAAGGGATGTACCAATCTCCCCATTAGCACTCTGTCACCCAGGCTATCACCTAGGATGCTGTGCAGTGATCACTGTAATCTCAAACAGCTAGCCTCAAATTATCTATCCACCTCAGCCTCCCAAGTAACTAGGACTACAGACACAAGCCATTATGACTGGCTAATTTTATTTTTTTTATCACTGTGTTAACCAGGCTGGTCTTGAACTCCTGGCCTCATGCAAACCTCCTGCCTTGGCAACCCAAGATGCTGGCATTATAGGCATGAGCCACTATACCTGACAAAAAATGAAATTTAAAGGGCAAAAAGGAAATTTTTTTAAAAAACATAAAATGACTAATAAAGACGTAAAATGTCCAATCCCTCATAGAAATAAATGTAAATTGAATAATTTTTGATTAAACTAATAAGATGAGAAAAAGTTTACTTTATATCTAGAGCTATTTAGAATGCACAGAAATCAGAACAGAGGAACACTGCTGTAAAATCTGTAAGTTGACCTTTTAGAGGGAAATGTGCCACAAAATAGTGAATGCAAAAATACCTCCCAGGGTGGTGCCTGTGGCTCAAAGGAGTAGGGCGCCGGCCCCACATGCCGGAGGTGGTGGGTTCAAACCCAGCCCCACCCAAAAAAAAACTGTAAAAACAAAAACAAAAACAAAACCACCTCCCAGAAATCACCCTGGGAAGGACCTATGAATGCATTCACATGGCTGTTGTTTGCATTTGTTGATTCATAAAAGTATAAAGTTTCATTTTAGTGTATCAAACACCCTGATCTCTTCCATTTAATATTCCTTCCCTTCCTTTCCCCTTAGGTCAGATGGCTTTGGGAGAGCTGTTGGCATATTTGGGATCTGGCCAAGAAGTAGCTGAGTTAGGATACACAAGAGATTTAGAAATAAAATTCAAAATATAGGTAATGAAAAGGCTTTTAGGATTATTGATTTTAGGATTTGATAATACAAACAATGAGAAAGACTGATTGAACATGAAAGACTGACATCAATAAAAGTCAAGTAAAACTTATAATGAACTATAAAAATAACAGACTATGAGAATCACAACTCACCTATGAAAGAAACTTTAATAGACATTTATCCCAAATCTGGACAATAATCCTAAAACTCAATCCCAGGGTGACAATAAAAGAAATGTCTTGAAATAATAACCTCCCCTAAAAACATAAGTTGACCAATGATAGAGAAAAAACTGAGTCGTCTTGCTGTATAATTCTCCTTTTAAAATATTACAAAACTACTGTAATGCTAGGAGGAGATCAATAAAAGGTAGCAACAAAAAAGCAAGGAAAAGGTGGCTCCCATACTCAGTGGTTAAGGCACCAGCTACATACACCAAGGCAGGTGGGTTTGAACCCAGCCCAGGCCAGCTAAACAACAATGACAACAACAAAAAAAATAGCTGGATGTTGTAGTCGGCGCCTGTAGTCCCAGCAACTTGGGAGGCTGAGGCAAGAGAATCACTTAGGCTCAAGAGTTTGAGGTTGCTGTGAGCTGTGACAGCACCGCACTCTACCAAGGGCAACATAGTGAGACTCTGTCTCAAAAAGAAAAAAAAAAAGAGAAAGAAATGTTAATCATACAAATATGAGCAGAAAACACAGGTGATTGTGTCATTAATGCAGAAGATGGGGGAAAAGCTCCTAATTGCAACTCAAAATCAAGAAGCAATAACTAAAAAAGCTGATATACTTGATTACATAGAAATATCAAGAAAACCTTTTATCTGGTGAAAATTGGAAATAAATACGTGAAAACTATGTAACAGATACAGGTTGGTATCCAAGGAATAATTTTAAAAAGGCTAAAGAATAGATAATCCCCATCAAAAGAAATGCAAATGACTCTGAAACATATGAAAAATGTTCAACCTGCACATAATAGACACTTGGCAGGGCGGCGCCTGGGGCTCATCAGGCAGGGCACTGACCCCATATACCAAAGGGGGTGGGTTCAAACCCACCCTCAGCTGAACTACAAAAACAGAAAAATAGCCAGGCTTTGTGGTGGGTGCCTATAGTCCCAGCTGCTTGGGAGGCTGAGGCAAGAGAATCGCCTAAGCCCAGGAGTTGGAGGTTGCTATGAGCTGTGTGATGCCACCGAGGGTGATAAAGCGAGACTCTGACTCTATAAAAAAAAACAAAAACAAACTACGCTTGGCAAACCATTTCTCAAGTAGTTTTTCTAGGCTGTCAAAAACACAGAAGTTTGGACAACATATTCTGTTGGCAAAGCTGGGGTGACATAGGCACTGTCACACGTGCTAGGGAGAAATAAAATGGTGCAACCTTTTATGGAGAGGAATGTGGAAATACTTTGCATTTACACACTGACTTGGCAACCTCGCCTCTGGAACACTTTTTCATTGATAGAATTAAAACACATGCACACAAAGGTAAGTGCCCACTCATAGCCTAAGACGAGAAAAATCCCGAATGCCCACCACTAGGCGGAACGTACTATGTTTATCTCCACACCTTAAGAGTAGCATGGAGCTTTAAAAATGAAGGAAGACCTCTGTTACACCATGAAGTGATCCCCATAATGTATTAAATTAAAAAACCAAAGTAAAGAAAAACACACTACCATATAGCCAAAAAGGGAGGAAGATACAAATGTTTATATCATTTGTTAGTCTGTTTTATTTAAAAAGGAAAGAATAAACCATAAAAATAAAGTTTACCGGTGGGGGAGGGGGGAGGGAGAGACTAGGTGAAGCAGGATGTAAGCCAAACCTCTTTTATTCTAGCTTGCTTACCTATCTGCCTTGGAACCTTATAAATATTTATATCATAAAAAATAAATAAACTAAAGCAACTTCCAAAAATTCAAAGTAAAATAAAACAAACTGACTGTATACCCAGTTGGTGGCAATGACCGCACTGAGAGGAACTATTCCAAGTGACTTAAAAACACAATAATTTGACTGTATATCCCTAATACCCACAGGACAAAAAAGAACCACAAACCATCCAACTCTTTCCAGTAATTACACTGTGGGAACAGTAGTGTTGGTTTTCTTTTTGTGTTCTACGCACTGTGGGATGAATCAAAGGAAAAATGAAGTTAGGTGGTAGAGAAGTAAGATTTTCAGTGAGGTTGAAAGGTATGCTGATGGACTGGTTCTATCACGATGACCTTGCTGCAGTTATCTTTTAAAAAAAAAGACATACTTTCCAGCACTGCCTACGGCAAAGGCCTAGAAACAATAGAAAACAAGCACCTCTAGCCCCTAGGCTGTGGTCTGCAAACATCAGGGTTCTGGTAGACCCAGGGCAGAAAACGCACTAGGTGAGCTGGGAGCATGTGAGAGCAGCCAAGCCCGTAACAGATTCCTAAAAACATATCAGAGAGACTCCGGAGTCCACCTGAGAGAACCTCTATGAGACAGGGAGGAAGCCAACCACATCTGTGAGTTCATAATGATGCTTTTTAGAAAGTCATCTCCGAAAGACTAAAGGGATCCCCTTATTGAAAAACTGCCTTGCCAGGCACAGTGGCTCATGCCTAAACCCAACACTTTGGGAGTCCGAGGGGGATAGATTGCCTAAGCTCAGGAGTTTGAGATCAGCCTGAACAAGAGCAAGACTGGGTCTCTACTAAATGTAGAAAAACTACCTGAGCATTGTGGTGGGCACCTGCAGTCTCAGTTTCTCTGGAGGCTGCAGCAAGAGGACTGCTGGAGCCCAAGAGTTTGAGGTTGCTGTGAGCTATGATGCCACAGCACTCTACTTAGGGTGATAGAGTAAGATTCTATTTCAAAGAAAAAAAAAGTAAAAAAAAACATAAAAAGAAAAACTGCCTCATCCTGCCTCTTGATACAACATACTTAAGAGATAACAAACTATACTAGTTAATGAAAAGTTTCACTTCAGAGAACTATTCCTGATACAGGTGAGACATCCCGTATCTCAAATGCTTGGGATCAGAAATGTTTCGGATTTTGGATTTTTGAATATTCATATATACTCAATGAGATATCCTGAAACAGGACCCAAGTATAAACATGAAATTCATTTATGTTTTATATTCATCTCACTCACATAGTCTGAAGATAACTGTATGCATTTTTAATAACTTTGTGCATGAAAAAAAACTTTGTGTCAAATACTTATGTGGGGAATTTTCTAGGTGTGATAACATGTCGATGCTCAAAAAGTTGCAGAATTTGGAGCATTTTGGATTTTTGGATTAGGGCTGACGGAGGAATGGACAGAAACAAAACATCGCCATTTGGCAGCCCCTGAAGATTGATATGGGCAATATAACCATCAGCTATTATAGCGGGAGATGAAAAGGCAGTATGCGGCCCCTGACAGAAGCACCCCATCACTGTGCCACAGTCTTGCCTCCTCACAAAATGAGCAAATAAAAAAAGAAAAAACTTTGATCTCCTAATTACCCATTTTCAGGAAATACAGAGGCTAGAGTAGCATAATAAAAAATACTATGGGATGAGGCTAGACGCATGTGGCTCAAGTGGCTAAGGCGCAAGCCATGTACACCTGAGCTGGCGGTTCGAATCCAGCCCCGGGGCCCACCAAACAACAACAACGGCTGCAACCAAAAAATGGCCGGGCATTGTGGTGAGCGCCTGTAGTCCCAGGTACTTGGGAGGCAGAGGCAGGAGACTCGCTTGAGCCCAGGAATTGGAGGTTGCTGTGAGCTGTGATGCCACGGCACTCTATCCAGGGTGACAGCTTGAGGCGCTGTCTCCAAAAAAAATATATATATATACTATGGGATGAAATCACCAAAATCCAGACTATGTACAAAAAAATCACCTAATTCCTTTAGGGATAAATTTTTAAAAAATAAGAAGGTGGGGAACCTAAAGATAAAGGAAATTTAACAGATCAACTAATTGCAATGTACAGGCCTTATTTGGAACTGATTCAAACAAACTGAAAAATAAACATATAAATACTTAAACAGAAGTGTATCTATGTATTTATATATATATCTCTAGTATATATAATGGAGAAATGACATATCTGGATATATGTGGTAATATTAAGGAATTACTGTCAATTCTTTTAGGTATGTAATAGTATTGTGATTTTCTTAAGTGTAACTTAGAAATAAGTATTAAAATACTTGCAGAAGAAATTCTATAATGGCTGGCATATGCTTCAAAATAATCGGCCATAGGGAATGAATGGTGTTTAAACAAAATGACAATGCCTGACACTAGCTGATGGCCAGCAGCAGGTTGGTTATGCTTTACTCTTTCCTAGGCATGTTGTTTATGTATGTTTTCTATAACAAAAAAAAAATTCCGGGTGGTGCCTGTGGCTCAAAGGAGTAGGGCGCTATCCCCATATGCCGGAGATGGCGGGTTCAAACCCATCCCTGGCCAAAACAAACAAACAAAAAAAAATTCCGTTAAAAAACCATAGGAAATAATAAAAAATTCTTTATTTTTTTGGCAGAAAAGGTGACTAGAGTAAGAATTTTTTCTTTAGGGCGGCTCCTGTGGCTCAGCGAGTAGGGCACCGGCCCCATATACCGAAGGTGGCGGGTTCAAGCCCGGCCTCGGCCGAACTGCAAAAACAAAAAAATAGCCGGGCGCTGTGGCGGGCGCCTGTAGTCCCAGCTACTAGG
>CAUYON010103711.1:0-23680 GCA_963573935.1 Arctocebus calabarensis
AAAGGACTTTATTTACTTATTATCTTCGTAATTTTAAATGAAAATATTGATATGAACATTTTTCTTCATGCCACTTAGAATCCAACTATTTACCGCTATTTTATCTTCGACAAGCCAATTAAAAACATTCAGTGGGGAAAAGACTCCCTATTTAACAAATGGCGCTGGGAGACCTGGCTGGCAACCTGTAGAAGACTGAAATTTAACCCACACCTTTCACCACTAATGAAGATAGATTCACACTGGATTAAAGATTTAAACTTAAGACATGAAACTATAAAAATACTGGAAGAATGTGCAGGGAAAACTCTTGAAAGAATTGGCCTGGGAGAATACTTTATGAGGTAGAGCCCCTAGGCAATTGAAGCAGTAATAAAAATACACTACTGGGACCTGATGAAACTAAAAAGCTCTGCACGGCCAAGAACACAGTAAGTATAGCAAGTAGACAGCCCTCAGAATGGAAAAAAATATTTGCGGGATATGCCTCAGACAAAGGTTTAATAATCAGAATCCACAGAGAACTCAAACATATTAGCAAGAAAAGAACAAGTGATCCCATCTCAGGATGGGCAACAGATCTGAAGAGAAACTTCTCTAAAGAAGACAGGCGCATAGCCTTCAGACACATGAAAAAATGCTCACCATCCTTAATCATCAGAGAAATGCAAATCAAAACTACCTTGAGATATCATCTACTTCCAGTAAGATTAGCCCACATGACAAAATCCCAAAACCAGAGACGTTGGTGTGGATGTGGATAAACGGGAACACTTCTACATTGCTGGTGGGAATGCAAACTAATATATTCCTTTTGGAAAGATGTTTGGAGAATACTCAGAGATTTAAAAATAGACCTGCCATTTGATCCTAAAATTCCTTTACTTGGTATATACCCAGAAGACCAATAATCACATTATAACAAAGATATCTGTACCAATTTTTTTACTGCAGCCCAATTCATAATTGCTAAGTCATGGAAGAAGCCCATGTGCCCATCGATCCATGAATGGATTAATAAATTGCGGTATGTGTATACCATGAAATATTATGCAGCCTTAAAGAAAGCTAGAACACATTCTTCTTACCAAAATATCTCAAGAACGGAAGAAAAAGTATCCAATGTACTCAGCCCTACTATGAAGCTAATTTATAGCTTTCATATTGAAGGCTATAACCCAATTATAGCACAATAAGATGGGGAAAGAGGTAAGGGAGGAAAGGGGAGGAGGGATGATGGGTGGAGAGAGGGTAAATTGTGGGATCACACTTATGGTGCATCTTAGAAGGGAAAGATGAAACCTACTAAATGCAGAACACAAATGTTTCAACACAATAAAGGAGAAAATCCCATGAAGGTCATGTCAAACAGTTGGATGAAAATATTTCAGATTGTATATGAAGTCTGCACACTGTACCCTATGATTGCACTAATGTACACAGCTATAATTTAATAAAAAATAAAAATTAAAAAAAAAATACCTATGCAGGTCAAACAAGACACACATGTGATAGCCCACACGAGTTTGCCGCATCAAGTCTAGCACATTAACTTCCATGTGAGTAGTATTTGGCTTACACTAGTTTTAGGCCCAGGGCCTTGTGAAGCATATATAACTCACACAACTCTTGACCTGTCCCAATTTAATAAAACTCTGTGGCCTCAAGGAAAAAGAAAAAAAAAAGAAAAGAAAAGAAACTCTGTTGTTTTATCTAAGATTACTGTTTATTCTCTTCACTTGGAGTCTAGGAATTGTGCCATTCCCTGACTTTTGACATCAGGAAGAGATAGGAAGCAATGCTTTCTTCCAATTATTTTCATCTGTCCCTTTTTCTTTATTCTTGGCCAGTGGCAAATGGTTGCCATTTAGGAAATTAAACAACAAAGGGTGCTTAGTACTTCTCAGTGAGCAATCCCCCTGAGGAACCGCTACTTGCTATTTTGGAAATATAGCTTACCGACACCACTTACTTCCCAGAATACCATTTTTTATTTAAACTATAAATAATTTATAGTTTTATGTGTTTAGAGATGTTACTTCTAGACTGTAGCATGGGTAATGTTTTGAGTAGAGTATATTCATAGTTGCATGCACACATAGATGGGTATATAAAATTTTATAACCTGCAACTGAAGGTAGAACAGCCATCGAGAAAAAGTGCATGTTCATTTACTAAGATATTTATATAAAATTACTTAGTGCATATTCATTTACTAAGATATTTATATAAAATTACTTATTAGACAAAATGCATAAAAGAGATTGAGAAAGGTTTTTCAATAAAATTAAATGCTACTATGTCTATGGATAAAAAGATGATTTATTATATTAATGTGGTCATTTATATAAGCAATCCTCTTTAATCTTATCCTGAGATTCAAGTTAATGTATACATGTGTCCATATGTATATGTATATGCACGTAGATATACCTAAACATATATGCATACCGTTGAGCTTCTGTGAGTGAGCCAAGTAAGGGACTGTAACGAGGTGGTGAAAATACGAAGGTGGTGATCATTAGGAACTAGGCCTATTGTACTGATATGTACATGTGCATGTCTGGTTTATGAAAATCAGGACAACTTAATGAAAGTAAGTGGTCAACTATGGAACTTCTAATGTGTGTGTGTGTGCATATATATTTTATATATATATACGAAGTATCAGGCCATCCATAAAGTTCATGTGTGATTTAAAATAGACAACATACAAAATTCATGGAAACCCTGTATATACTCTTTCTCTCTATACA
Source organism: Arctocebus calabarensis (assembly GCA_963573935.1). Taxonomy (NCBI): domain Eukaryota; kingdom Metazoa; phylum Chordata; class Mammalia; order Primates; family Lorisidae; genus Arctocebus; species Arctocebus calabarensis. The sequence continues at coordinate 2,757 of CAUYON010103711.1, forward strand.
TACACACATATAAAATATAGGAGTATGAAAATAAACTTAAGTCATTCATAAAACAAACAAACAAAAAAACCTTTGGCACATCCCAGGGTAGAATAACTACTATATTAAGACGTTGAATGTCTCAAAAAAATAGATTTAAAGCTAGTAAGGATGATTACACTACTATGTTCACTTGACTTTAAATCATAGGGGTTATAAAAAGGCATTATTAAGTCACATTAACATAAATACTGGTTCCCTTTGAAATATTGAGTCAGTTATCCAACTTGAGAAAGTCGCCCCCTCGGTCTGTCCAAAATAGTTTACAAATTTCTAAGCCTCTTGAATCATTCTTTCCTTTAAGGTCTATGTAAAATTTTTGAACCCAAACTCCATGTTACTTTGGGGGAAAAAAACACTACTTCATAATATTTCTTTTGCATCTGAAGATGATTAAATTAAAGAAAATTTGTGCTCTGCTCTTGGTTTTACTGTTTCCGCTTACTTACTTACAGAGATGTAGCCTACACCTAAAATGTAAGTTTTTAGGCAGGGTGGGAATCTCATTATAGCAGAGGAAGAACCTGACAATAACTTCATTTAAAAACTGTTTAACTGGATAAAATTTTGAAAAATAGCCATTTCAGGGCTTGGGAAATCAACCAAATAATCCAGCAAACTGAGAAGCATTTATTTATAGAAACAATTGAACCTTGGGAAAGAACAGTGGGAGTCAGTGAATTTATGGTGTGAAGTTGTCCCTATCCCCTGCCAACTGCTCAGTCAACACCATAGTTACATCAGAGCCAGATAAACGGTGAAAAGGAGAATCTTTGCTGCCTAGAGGGCAGCTCAAATACAAGTGGAGCTCAAGGAATTCCACATCCTGTTATATTTTCAGTGACAGTGGTGATTGGGGTGAGAAATGAATAGAGAATTCCAGATGTTCTGTTTTTAGTCAGGACGACAAAGACTAGTTGAAGAGTCAAACTATAATATGGGGATATAGGCAAGGAAATGGGTTGGGGGGTATTGTGAAACTCCCACAGATATCTATTTGACAAAAAGGCTACATGCGTGTATTAAATTTAACTGAAATGATATAATATAAAATAATAATAGAACTCATATTTAGAGCTAAAACTAAAAAAACATTTTTAAAATAGTAACTTTTAATAGTTCAAAAATTAGTTCTTTGTTAAGAATGTTTACATTCACAAACTAAGACAAAAAGCCACAAATGATTTTTTTTTCAATAAAGAAAAAGGGAACTCATTACAGATCTTATGAAAAAGGTAACAAGAAGGATACAATTGTTGTGTAAACAATTGTATCTAAACAAAATCACAAAAATACTCTGACAATAAATTCTTAAGCAAAACTGATTCAAATAGAAGTAGAAAAGCCTAATTGTTATATATCTATTTCAAAAATTGAATATTTAAGTAAAAACTTTCCCACTAAAGAACTGTAAGGCTAGCCAGCTTTAATGTATAATGTTATAATATATATAATCCCAAAATAAATTTTTCTGTACACAATTTTTAATTACATTACACAATAAAACTAAATTTTTCAATTTGTAGAATTGACTAAGAGCTTGCCTTATCATTTTATATAATATAAACTATATCTACTCTAGGAAAGAGTGAAAGTATTTTTAAAAAATCTCTTTAACTCAATTAAAAATGGGCAAAACATTTGAACAGGCAGTTCTGAAAGGGAGACATACAAATAGAAATCAGCAGCTTAGCAGAGGCAAGATATTAATAAACTTACAGAGCAGGTGACAATTACTCTCAAGCTACAGCTATACAACCTGTGGGCTGTAATCTACATCATTAAACCCCAACATAGAATTGTTTGATCCCCACTGTCCTTCATCCTGATCGCCCTATTCCTTGAACTAAAGATTGCCTGTTTAATTGAAACATGAGACTGTTAATTTCTCACATTTTTACCTTGCATACATACACACACCCCAAGACCCCAATGAAAGGCTCTTGAGAATTTGGTTGTAAGTGGAGCCTATTTGCCTTGCTACCAGCTGATAGGGTGCCCATCTCTCTGGGTTTCTAGATATAAACTTTGTGTTTGAATTTATCATATCATTTCTCCTTTTGTCTGCCAGACTGCCCCAATTGAGGAATTCCAGGTCTGCCACATTACACCTTCCTCCCAAGCAGCAAAAAACACACAAAAAAGGGGAGAAAAGTCACTTCTTGTCAAGAAAAAAAGCAATACAGAACAAAATTCAGAAATGAACCAAATTTAGAGTTAGAATTATTACATGGGGACTATAAATTAATTATGGTTGGCATGTTAATGATCTTGTAGAAAAGGTGGACAACATGGATGAAAAAGCAGCATGTTACGGCAGGAATGGAATTTTTGTAAGGTCAAATGCTATAATTTAAAAATCCATGGTATTGAATATGATAAGTTATTTCTTTGGACGTAATAGCAGATTGGACACACCTGAAATTTGAGAAGAATTGGAGATAGGATTGGGAAAATTTTTGAGTAACCATAAAATAGATAATGATGTTCCAAAACAATTTTAAAATATAGTTAAAATGTTTTGAGATTCTCAAGCATAATAAAACAAACACTAAAGAATACCATAGTCAAAACTAATTTTGAAACTTTGGTTATTTTTTTATTTGATTCTCATTTAAAACAAAGTGGACACGGTTTATTCTGTTTCTTACAGAATGCATTTGTTGGCCAAAATAAGGTAAAAAATAAATGTGCATGTTAAAAATTACATCATTGTATTTAATTACCTATTAGTGGAAAGATGAATGCAAATTACCACAGTAGAGTCACACTATAATAAATTATTTTTAATATTCAAAGTATTAATGGAATCTAAATTCACAAGACAGACAAAACTATATTCAAGAACATGAAAAAAAATGAACCATTAAAAGGTAGTTTATTTATTGGTAAGAACTTCGGGATGAAATTTCAATAGCCTATTTTGTAAATCACAGTTACTTTCTACCTTACTATCAACTATAAGAAAAGAAAAATGCATTCTAGATACGGTTACCATCCAAAATTAATCTTCTTATTGAATATATTTCAAAATAGTCTTTCATTCATTTTTCTTTCAATATGTAGTAATTGGTAGGCGACATAACATTGACACTGAGGGATTTAATTTATCTACCATATTTCGATCTTCAGTACTAACATAATGGGTAATATAATGTTAAATACTTTCTCGAAACAAAATTAGTTTTCTGTCAATGTACACTTATAAAAACGACAATTTTAATCTTTTCAGTGTCTGTTGAAATGGATGTTCAGCGATCCTGTAACAGAAAATGACCTCCACACTCCATTTTTTATGTCCAGTAAAGATATTAAAACAAGAAACACTTAATGAAGATTAAATTGGAAGAAAAAATTAAATAATTACATCAATCAATGTTTTGAGAATAGATTTTTTCCTTCACTGCCTTCAGTGAAATTGTGTTTTGATTATAGTTCTCAATGATTAAATGTTAATAATTTTTTTAAAATATTGCTTGCCTAATTAGCTCTGTCTAATTGATAGTAAACCTAATAATACAAGTGAAATTCATGTAACATTCTGAAAACGTGAAAGATGCCATTGGAGATTGGATGTGTACGAAATCTAGCTGGAAGTCTTAACTATGAAGTATATTTTTTAATTTTTTTTAAATGTAATTATTATAATAGTTGTGTATATTAACAGGATACATGAAATGTTTTGATCCAGGCAACAATGGATAATAAATGCCATCACCTGAAGCATTTACCATTTCTTTGTGTTGAGAACATTCCAATTCCACTCTTTTTAGTTATTTTAAATTATGAACATTCTTATTGTTAATTATAGTCACCCTATTGTGCTGTCAAACACTAGATCATATTAATTTTATCTAACCATATTTTTGTACCCATTATCAATACTCACTTTATTCCCATCTCTGTGCTACTTTTTGATTTTTCCTATTGAATTGTTTGAAATGCTTATTTATTCTAGTTAGTAATCCTTTGTCAGATGGATAGTTTTAGAATAACTTCACCAATTTTGTGGGCTTTCCCTTCACTTTGCTGTTTCTTTCCTTTGCTCTATAAAACCTTTTTAGCCTGATATGATCCTATTTACCAATGTTTGCTTTGCCGCCTGTGCTTTTGAGGTATTACTCAATAATTATTTTCACAGACCCATGTTCTGGAGAGTTTTCTCAGTTTTATTAGCTTTATAGTTTCAGGTCTTCAATTTAAGTTTTCAATATATTTGACTTGATTTTTGTATTTGATGAGAGAGACAGGAGTGTGCTTTCATGCTTCTGCATATGGATATGCAGTTTCCCCAGAGCTGCTTGTTGAAAATGAATCCTTTCCCCAATATTTGTTCTTGACACTATTGATGAAAATGGGTTCACTGTAGATGTGTGGATTTATATCCCAATTTCCTGTTATATTCCATTGATCTATATTGTCTGTCCTTGTCTGATTTTGATATGGTAGTACTGACATGATAGAATGAATTTGGGAGTACTTCCTTTGTGCTAGATTTTTTGGAAGAGTTTGAGTAATATTAGTACTAGAGCTTCTCTAAATGTTTGTCAGAATTCAGCAGTAAAGCCTTTGTGTCCTTGACTTTTCTTTGATGAGAGACTTTTTTGTTGTGGCATTGATCTCAAGATTTGCTTCTGCTCTATTTTGATTTTCAATTTCATCATGATTCAATCTTGATTTATATATAGCAAACTCCACTGGTAAATATCGTTTGAATACTTTTGGCAAAAATATTACAATACACCAATCAAAATTTATAGAACAGTTTGTATTCTATCACCACATAAAATTTGTTTGTGATTCTTTCAGCTACTCCTTAAGAAAAAGCAACATTTTATTTGTATTACCATAAATCAGTAATGCTTATCTTCATCTCCTTATAAATGAAATAAAATAATGTATTATTTTGCGACTGGCTCCTTCTACTTAAAACATTATTTTGAGTTTTTTTTTGTTTCATGTGCCAAATATTGTTATTTATTTATTCATATTATATTTAATAAATATATGATAAATTATTTGTTCATACTATTAATAGATTTGAGGTTGCTTTCTATTATAAATAAAGCTATAGACCTTAGCTTTATTAATGTACAAAACATTTATTAACAGATATAATTTCTCTGGATTTAGTACGTATAAAAGTAGAATTGCTTGGTCAAAGAGTAGGTATATTCCCAAATATATAAGGGATGTCAGATGTATATATATAAAATGCTTTTTATGCAACCAATATAATGTAAAATTTTCATTCCTGCCTCATCCTTGTCAACATTTGTAATTATTTGTTTACCATTCCAGAAGATGTAAAGTGATAATATCATTGTGTTAATGGCTTTGGGTGTTGGGTGTTGAGAACATTCATGTGTTTATGGATCACTTGTATAACTTTTTGTGAAATGCCTTTTTACATTTTTGCCCATTTCTGATGTATCTTTTTTCTCCTGATCTACATTTCAAGATATTCATCAATTGTTTAAATTCTTTTCTCTTTAAAATCCAAATGTCCAGTTGTATTACGTGACCATTATTCATTTACTTGCCTCTACTCTTTTTTTCTTTGGTATTCAATAACTTTTACTTATTGTCAACTTATTTGAAGTTTTCAAGTTGTCTAGCTTTAATGTCAGAAAGCCAGATACCTGAATTTTTTCATCATAAAATTGATTAAATTTATACATTTTCTAATCATTACTTCATATCAATGCCAACAATTTTGATGCATTGTTTTCATTATATTGTTAAAAATATATTTTAAATTTTTGTGACATATTATTTGATATGTGTAATTATTAAATTTAAAGTATGCCATAAGATACAAATATATGTAGAGATTTAAAGTTTTTTTTATATTTCATGATAATCCCTTTTATTTATATGATATAACAATGTACAATTTTGAGGTGTGAAAACTCCAATGACTTATATTACACTCCAGAATAAGGTCAAACTTGATGGGAATTTATATGCTTTTAGAAATTACACGTTTTCCTCATTTTAGAGGTGCACTATTATAATTAACAATTAAGCAAAGTGGACTAACTGAACTACTCTTCAATGTCCTTAGGTTTTTTTTTATCTAGTTGGTCTATCAGTTACTAGCGATAAAGCTATTATGGTATTCAATATGTGTTCATGTACTTGAATCCTTTTTCTTTAAAACTCAAGTCAATTTTTACTTCAATCTCTTTAAAACTTCTTTACAAGATGAAGTTGTATTAATCAATGTTCCCAATTACAGTATAAAAAATTCACCTTCAGCTTTAGTGTTACTCGCTGCTTTATTGTCCAGTTAGTGGAGTATAAAAATGGCCACACCAAACTCCTCCCAAATTAGTTTTCAGAGTACAATTTTTTCCACCATTTTTGTACACTCCATCTGCATATTTAAGGTATAATTTTTTTTAATTTAATTTTCCTTTCTTAACCTCCTTTTTATTTTTTATTAAGTAATAAACACATAGATCATATATACATTGATATATTTATGGGATACAATGTGCTGATTTTAGATATAATTACGAATGCTTACATCAAACTAGTTAATATAGCCTTTACCTCACTTACTTAATTATTATGTTATGACATTAACCTCCCTTAAATTGGAGGCTGTAAATATAATTATTGATGTAGGAGGGTTTAAATTTAATATTAAAATTATTTTTTCTCTTTTTCCATGAGGTATATTCTGTTTTCAATTTGATTTTTTGATCACACAATCTTTCAAAGATTTTTAAAGTTCTATTTTATTCTCACTATTGGATTTTAAGCTATATATTTTACATATATATGCCTATATGCATGTATCTTGCAGTTGGACTAGGGACAACTATATTTATCCATAATATAACAGGAACTATGTAAAGTTAATAATGCATTACTTCATGTAAAATGTATAGGCTTTTTAACAATATAATTGTATTTAACATCCCATCCTATTATCTATTCTTAGTTTTTGTAACCTGTCATCCATTATAAATCCCAAAATCAAATGCTAAGTTATTTCTCTCAATAGTCATTACATTTAGAGAAAAGAGGAAAAGAAATATTTAATCTTTACTCACATATTTCCCATTTACAAAACTTTTATTTCTTTCCAAAGTTACTGCCCATCATCCTGAAGAACTCTCTTTAGGACTTTTTGTAACACAGATGCCCTTCCATAAATATACAGCATATACCAGAGACTTGAGAAAATGTACACACATTTTAAGAGACTTGATTTTCTATCATTTTCCAATGTTGAATTGACTTATGGCAGTAATGTGTAGTACAACATCTTCTTAAGAGATTGAATTAATCACATGAATGCTAGCAACACCTTGGAAAATGCATGATAGTCAAAGAAAATATTGAAAGCACAGTTGTTGTTCAAAGAGTGAAAAATCATTTTGAAGTGGTGTTTGAAATTCTAGAATGTGGTCAATGACAATGGATGTGTGAGTAAGCAGCAGAACCTCCAACACACCTTCCAATTCCATACACTGGTGTTAAGTTCCATGGTTCTGTGGAGGTAGCCCAGTCAAGATCATATTTAAGAGCATAATAAAGTAAAAATAATAACACTAACATGAAGATACATGATATTATTTTAAATGCATCAAATATTGGAGTTTTATGTGTTTATAAATCTTTATTCTCTTTTAGATTTTTAAAAGTCAAGTAAACTTTTATACCACTATAAAATACATCCATATTTTACTTAATTTGATTTATTTTGAAAATCTATTTACTCATACAATCACCAATACAACAAATTATAGAATGTATCTATAAAACTAGATTTTTTAAATGTTATTTGCCAGTAAAATTATCACTCCTTGCCTTAGGCAACCACTGCTCTCCTTTCAGTCACTTTAAATTGATTTTGAAGATTCTAGTGTTCTGTGTTTGCCTTCTTTGCTCAGTATACTTCTTTTTGCATTCTTCTATGTGTTAGCACAAATAAGTAGTTGTTGTTTTGATGTTCCATTGAACGAGAACCAACAATTTGTTTATCCAATTTGTTCACTTTTACTGTGATCTCATTCCAATTCGTGACTGAAATAACATTTACATATTGTAAGCCCAAATCTAATTCCATAAATATAGAGTCATAAACCTAACTACCAATCTCATAATCCCACTAGGGCATCTAATAGACATCTCAAAAAATGTGCTGAAAATTAAACTCATAACACTCCTCCCCCTCTCCATTCATAACATTGTGAGTTAATTTCACCTCTTCTTGCTATGTATCAGTTAAAATATTGCCCTCATCCTCTCTACACAAGAGTAAATCCATTTGTCTTTACTTTAAAGGGTATCTACAATCTCAGCATACACCACCATTACCAACCTTTACACCCAGCTGTCCTGCTTTGTGTCCCATCACTTCTCTCCCAAGTTACTGCAACAGCCCCCAAATAAGCTGGTCTGTTTCTATCTTAGGAGAGATGCTGTATACATCATATAACTGAGAGATCCTTATAAAAACTAAGTTTACTCACATCCCTTCTATAACAAAAACATTCCAAAGGCTTGTCATTCACTCTCTCTACAGGTCAAGTCTTAACAGTGGCCTACAAGAACATAAATTTGGAGCCCTCCATACCCATTGAGGCATTATTACTTTCTAGATCTCATATCTTTATTTCTCTATCTTTATTCTAAACAATTTAACATAAAAACTGTCCTCAGAATGTTAGAAAACCTGCGTTCTATCTGGAATGTCTTTCTTGCAGGAAGCCATATCACCACCTCACTTGCTCAAATATCAGCTTCTTACTATGTTCTAATTGGAAAACTATTTTGAATTGCATATCTCCCATTCTCTTTTTCTAATAGTCTCATTTTTGTCATTGTGTTGATGAACCCTTCAGTGTACTCCAAATTTTGTGTGAATTATTATTAATATTCAAAACAAAGTTTATTGAATACTAGAATATAAGCACCATGAAGGCAAAAAAACATGTGAGTTTGGATCCTGTACATATTTCAGATTCTTCTGTTAGTGTCTATTATAGTGTATATTTGATGAATAAAATTTAATTTGACTAAATGAATGATTACTTAAGTTTCTGATATATAACTATTTTACAGTGCAAATTAGTCATCTGAATACACCTCAGCATTACATTTAATTTTTATTTTATATACTTTATGCTTCATTTTAATAAATATTGAGAAACAGCAAAAATTTATCTAATAAAAATTGTTTCCCCTGGGGGGCAGAGCAAGATGGCTGAATAGAAGCAAGCTTCCGAAAAAGGCTCTTGTCCAAAAGGGAAGATAACCTCCAGAATCTGCACAATTAAGCTGAATACTGGGAGCCTAGCCGAGAGAGAAGTGATATCTGTGGGTCATCTTTGCTGAGACAGGCTGTGACTCCAAGAAAGCAAGCTTCAGGTACAAAATTCATCTGAAAGGAAAAGTGTCCATCCCCTGCCCCAAGAAAGCTCTGAGTTTCTTGCTTTTCTGTTTCCTTTCTTTTTTTTCCTCCTCTTTTGCTCTTGTGGGTTTTCTACAGACAAGTGGTGAACTGTGGACCTCTTATCTCACCCCATGTAAGAGTACTGTGGGAAGTGGGGTGGCACCCACGGGGCCTCCACAGGCCAGCCTTCTGCCAGGGACTCTGCTGACGACCACCAGGCCTCCCTGCAGGCCCACTGCCAGCCAAAAACTTCCCGGACAACCGCATGGCCCTGCGCCCACCACTTGAAGGGCCTTCGCAGTCCTGCCATCTATCAGGGATGCCACCAGCAACTGGTGGGGCCCTGCAAGCCCACCCCTGGCCATAGATTCTTCTGGCAACTGTGCAGGCCTGCATCTAGCACCCACAGGGCTTCCGCAGGCCTGCCTCTGACAAGGAACTCTGGCAACCATGGGGACCTGGGCCTCACACTTGCTGGGCCCCACAGTCTTGCCTTCTGCTAGGAACTCCGCCAGTGACTACCAGGCCCCCACAAGCCCCCCCTTGGCCAGGAATGCCCCCAGCAACCACGTGCCCACATGCCCTGAGCCTGCAAGGCCTCCGCAAGCCACCCCTCTGTCAGGGACTCAGCTGGTGACTGCCAGACCTTGGTAGGATGGCCCTCTGCCAGGAACTCCCCCGGTAACCACACGGTCCCTTGCCTGGCACTCCCAAAACTGTGTGCACCATCCCCCGCCCTGCTGCTGGATCCAGGGGTGCCACACTCCTGGGCTGCTCCCTCAGCCAGAACTCCTTATCTAGAGCAGTCCCAGAAGATCTACACAGAGTCACTCTCTACAAAGTTCCAGCAACAATAGAGTGGACCTGCCAGGACCTAATCTTCCAGAGGCACCTTCCCAACTCTGAGGAAAGCCAGAAGCAAAGGTGAAAAACAATTATGGGGTGGAATCAACAGAAAAATTCTGGCAATATGAATAATGAGAGTAGACCACCTCCTCCAAGGAATGACAAGGCAGACACAGCACAAGATCTCCTGCATAGGCAAATGGCTGAGACGTCTGAAATCGAATACAGAATCTGGATTGCAAATAAGATCAGCGGGAAAGGAGGAAAAGAAGGAATTAGAATTTCAAGCAGTAATTCAAAAGATGACCCAAAAGATGTCTCAAGAATTAAATGAATTCAAAGACAAAATGACCAAATATTTTGACACATTGAGATAAGAAGTTGCAGCCCTTAAAGATTTGAGGAATTCAGTAGAATCCCTCAGTAACAGAACAGACCAAGCAGTAGAAAGGATTTCTAACATGGAAGACAAAGCTTTTGAACGCTCTCAAACCTCCAAAGAACAAGAGAAATGAAAGACAAAAACGGATTACTGTCTCAGAGAGTTTTTGGATAAATCAATGAAAACCAATATTCGCCTCATAGGGATCCCCGAAAGTGATGAAACAGCCTCACAAGACACAGAGTCTCTTCTTCATGAGATTATGAAAGAGAACTTTCCAGACATGCCAAGAGATTCTGAAATTCAGATAGCAGACAGTTTCAGAACCCCAGCATGACTCAACCTGAATAAGACACCCTCCAGACACATCATAAAGATGTATCAATATTTTCAATTAATGGAATAGTTTAAATTGTCCTCTAAAGAGACATAGGTTGGCTGACTAGATACAAAAACTCAGGCCAGATATCTAATGCATACAAGAATCTCATCTTACCTTAAAAGAAAAATTTAGACTCAAGGTGAAGGGGTGTTCATCTATATTCCAGGCAAATGAAAAACAGGAAAAAGCAGGTGTTGCAATCTTATTTGCACATACAATAGGCTTTAAACTAACCAAAGTAAGGAAGGATAAAGACGGAAATTTCATATTTGCTAAAGGTAATACTCAATATGATGAGATTTCAATTATTAATATTTATGCACCCAACTAGAATGCACCTCAATTTATAAGAAAAACTCTAATAGACATGAGTAACGTGATTTCCTCCAGCTCCATAGTAGTTGGAGATTTTAATACTCCTTTAGCAGTGTTGGATAGATCATCTAAGAAGTAGCTAAGTAAAGAAATTTTAGATCGAAACTTAACCATTCAACAACTGGATTTAACAGACATCTACAGAACATTTCATACTAATAAAATTGAATACACATTCTTCTCATCAGCCCATGGAACATGCTCCAAAATTGATCACATCTTAGGTCACAAGGCTAACCTCAGCAAATTTAAAAGAATATAAATTATTCCTTACATCTTCTCGGACCACCATGAAATAAAAGTTGAACTCAACAATAACAGGAATCTGCAAACTCATACAAAAACTTGGAAACTAAATAACATTATGGTGAAGGAAAGATGGGTCACAGACAAGGTTAGGAAGGAAATGTACCAAATTTTTGTAACAAAATGACAACGAAGACACAAATTATCAGAACCTCTGGGATACTGCAAAGGCAGTCCTAAGAGGGAAATTTATAGCACTGCAAGCCTTCCTCAAGAAAACAGAAAGGGAGGAATTTAACAACTTAATGGGACATCTTAAGCAATTGGAGAAGGAAGAACATTCCAACCCCAAACCCAGCAGAAGAAAAGAAATAACCAAAATTAGAGCAGAATTAAATGAAATGGAAACAAATTAATTTTAGAACAGATCAATAAATCAAAAAGTTGATTTTTTTAAAAGATCAATAAGATACATAAACCTTTGGCTAACTTAACCAGGAAAAAAAGAGTAAAATCTCTAATATCTTCAATCAGAAATGGTAAAGACAAAATAACAACAGGCCCCTCAAAAATCCAAAAAATCTTAAATGAATAGTACAAGAAACTTTACTCTCAGAAATATGATAATCTGAAGGAAATTGACCAATACTTGGAAGCACGCCACCTTCATAAACTTACCCAGAATGAAGTGGAAATGTTGAACAGGCCTATACTATATCAAGTTCTCAAATAGCTGACTTGGCGCCTGTGGCTCAAGCAACTAAGGCGCCAGCCACTCACACCTGAGCTGGTGGGTTCGAATCCAGTCCAGGCCAACCAAACAACAATGATGGCCGCAACCAAAAAAATGGCCAGGTGGGAGCCTCTACTTGGGAGGTGGAGGCAGGAGACTTGCTTGAGCTCAGGAACTGGAGGTTGCCATGAGCTGTGATGCCATGGCACCCTATCCAGGGTGACAGCTTGAGCTCTGTCTCAAAAAAAAAAAAGTTCTGAAATAGCACCAACAATACAAAATCTCCCTAAAAAGAAAAGAAAGCCCGGGACCAGATGGCTTCACATTAGAATTCTACCAAACCTTTAAAGAGGAACTAGTACCTATATTACTAAACTTCTTCCAAAATATAGAAAAAAAAGGAATACGACCCAATACATTCCATGAAGCAAACATCACCTTGATCCCTAAATCAGGGAAAGACCCAAGAAGAAAAGAAAATAATAGACTAATATCACTAATGAATATTGATGCAAAAATATTCAACAAGATCCTAGCAAACAGAATCCAGCAACACATCAAACAAATTATACACCATGACCAAGTGGGCTTTATCCCAGGATCTCAAGGCTGGTTCAATATACCTAAATCTATAATTGTAATTCAGCACATAAACAAATTAAAAAATAAAGACTATACAATTCTCTCAATTGATGCAGAAAAAGCTTTTGACAATATCCAGCATCCCTTCATGATCAGAACACTTTAAAAAATTGGTATAGAAGGGACATTTCTTAAACTAATAGAAGTCATCTACAGCAAACCCACAGCCAATATCGCATTGAATGGAGTTAAATTGAAGTCATTTCCACTTACATCAGGAACCAGGCAAGGTTGCCCATTATCTCCTCTGCTCTTCAAACTCGTAATGGAAGTTTTAGCCATTACAATTGGGGAAGAAAAGGCGATCCAGGGTATCCACATAGGGTCAGAAGAGATTAAACTTTCACTCTTCACAGATGATATGATTGTATATCTGGAAAACACCAAGGATTCTACTACAAAACTTTTAGAAGTGATCAAGGAATACAGCGATGTCTCAGACTACAACATCAACACCCATAAATCTGTAGCCTTTATGTATACCAACAATAGCCAAGCCAAAAAAACAGACAAGGACTCTCTTCCTTTCACAGTAGTACCAAAGAAGATGAACTATTTGGGTGTTTACCTAACAAAGGATGTGAAAGATATCTATAAAGAGAACTATGAAACTTTAAGAAAAGAAATAGCTGAAAATGTTAACAAATGGAAAAACATACTATGCTCATGGCTGGGAAGAATCAATATTGTTAAAAATGTCTCTATGACCAAAAGCAATATATATTTTTAATGCATTTTCTTTAAAGCTCCATTGTCATATTTTAAATATCTTGAAAAAATAATACTTTGTTTTATATGGAAACAGAAAAAACCTCAAATAGCCAAGACATTACTCAGAAATAAAAACAAAGCAGGAGGAATCACGCTACCAGACCTGAGACTGTACTATAAATCGATAGTGATTGAAGCAGCATGGTACTGGCACAAAAACAGAAAGGTTCATGTTTGGAACTGAATGAAGAACCAAGAGATGAATCCAGCTCCTTACCATTACTTGATCTTTGACAAGCCAATTAAAAACATTCAGTGGGGAAAAGACTCTGTATTTAACAAATGGTGCTGTGTGAATTGGCTAGCAACCTGTAAAAGGCTGAAACTGGACCCATACCTCTCACCATTAACTAAGATATACTCTCACTGGATTAAAGACTTAAACTTAAGACATGAAACTATAAAAATTCTAGAAGAAAGTGCAGGGAAAACTCTTGAAGGAATCGGCTTGCCTGAATATTTTATGAGGAGGACTCCCCAGGCAATTGAAGCAGTATCAAAGATACACTACTGGGACCTGATCAAATTTAAAAGCTTCTGTACAACCAAGAACATAGTAAGTTTGGCAAGCAGACAGCCCTCAGAATAGAAGAAAATATTTGCAGGTTATTAAATCTCCAACAAAGTTTTAATAACCTGAGTCCCCAGAGAACTCCAACATATTAGCAAGAAAAGAACAAGTGATCCCATCTCAGGGTGGGCAAAAGACTTGAAGAGAGACTTCTGTAAAGAAGACAGGCGCATGGCCTACAGACACATGAAAAAATGCTCACCATCCTTAATCATCAGAGAAATGAAAATCAAAAAACTACTTTGAGATATCGCCTAACTTCAGTAAGATTAGCCCACATAAAAAAATCCCAAAACCAGAGATGTTGGTGTGGATGTGGAGAAAAGGGAACACTTCTACACTGCTGGTGGGAATGCACACTAATACATTCCTTTTGGAATGATGTTTGGAGAATAATTAGCGATCTATAAATTGACCTGCCATTTGATCCTATAATTCCTTTACTAGATATATACCCAGAAGACCAAAAATCACATTATAACAAAGACATCTATAGCAGAATGTTCATTGCAGCCCAATTCATAATTGCTAAGTCATGGAAGAAATCCAAGTGCCCATCGATCCATGAATGGATTCATAAATTGTGGTACATATATACCATGGAATATTACGCAGTCTTAAAGAAAGATGGAGACTTTACCTCTTTCATGTTTACATGGATGGAGCTGGAACATATTCTTCTTAGCAAAGTATCTCAAGAATGGAAGAAAAATTATTCAATGTACTCAGCCCTACTATGAAGCTAATTTATAGCTTTTGTATGAAGGATATAACCCAACTATAGCACAAGAATATGGGGAAAGGGTAATATGGATGGAAGGAGAATAAGGGAGGGAGGGTAATTGGTGGGGACACACCTATGGTGCATCTTAGAAGGGTACAGGTGAACCTTGCTAAATGCAGAATACAAATGTCTTCATATAATAACTGAGAAAATGCCAGGAATGCTATGTTAATCAGTTTGATGAAAATAGTTCAGATTTTATATGAAACCAGCACATTGTACCCCTTGATTGCAATATTGTACACAGCTATGGTCTAATAATAAAGGCAATTAAAAAAAAATGTTTCTCCTATTAAAAAATCTGTTACGTGAAAAGCTAAATCAATATACTTTAAAAAGAGTTTAACAATAATGAGTCAATAATAAATAATAAAGAGAGTTTAATAATTATGAGTCAATAATAAATAACAAAGAGTCAATAATAATATTGACTAAATATGTAACACATATTAGATTCATTAGGCACCTTAACTTATTTATCTTGAACAACTTACATATTAAGCTTCACATTGTATCATTGTGGTATCTGACTCCCAAGTCTTTTAATATCAAGATTCAAACTCAGATAAGCGGAATATTAAGGTCCACGTTGCAAAGCCTTTGAATTTTGGTTTAATCGTTATTGGACAATGTAACATCTACCAATCAAAATATATAAATTAAAATTTTAAAAAAGATTTCCTCATTTTGATTTTCTAAGAATTATTTATAACGTACTAAACAAATAGTAAATATAAGTTACAAGCATAAGTTATATTGTGAACATTTATGTTAAATGTTAAGGTTGATGTTTAAATAAAATTATTATAAATTAAGCATTCATTAAGTTGCTTCAATGGTAGGTATCATATATTTTAAAATGGACTTTAAAAATCTGTTATTTTGCATTTTGTGGGTAATGTTTACATTGTAATTGTAAATTGATGATAATGATAATAAATTTATCCATAATTCACAGTAAAATTAATTATTTATAATAAAATGTACATATTAATACTTGCTCAGTCTCATTGATAGCAATAAGTATGCATTGGTTTGTGAGTATAATAAAGCCTAACCCCAATAGGAAACATAATGATATTCCAGTCACTTATGAGTAATTTGCAATCACTGTTCTTGTAATATTTGTTGCTCATTCCATGTCTAAACAGCTGGTTTATCAAAACTCAAGTGATGACAAGAAAGCAGGAGTCAGTCAGACTAACTCAAATACTTTCCACATCCATTTATTATAAAACTTATTGCATTACATTGTAAAAAAAAAACGAAAAATTTTGCATGTCTCATCTTCTTCCAGACGCTGAACATCAAGTTAATTATAATTGTATGTTTACTCTTTTGCATATTTACAAGCAAGTGCAGAATCTTATACAGAATGGCTATGAAAATACATCTTTCTAGAAGAAATGATTAGCAACAAGATACTGGACAGCAGATTCATAGACAATATATTTTGTTAATCCTGTGTTTATTGATAGTAAAGGGATAAAGTAATTATCTGAAAATCAAGAGATCTATAACTCCTGGTATCATAAAAGGGAACATAGAAACATCACACAACAAATAGGTTCAAGTCTAGGAGAGATAAGACTCAGGATCTTAGTACTTAATAATAGTAAAGATTATTCAGGAGATATTTAAGGCACCAATAATCATTTTGATTTGTCCTAATTACAGTTATTTAAATGAAGAACTAATTCACATAAATATAGCTTGAGATTTTAAGTTCTAGGCATTACTAGAAAGATATTTGAGAACAAAATGTTGTGCCCCATCAAAAACAACAAAAAAAGAATTCTTCATCTTCTTACTTGTTTCATGTTCATTCTATAGAATTAGAAATAGTTTAGCAATTGACGTTAACACAAGAAAAAAGAGAATCAAAAAAATTAACAGAATATCAGTAAGTTATAAGACATTTTAAAATGGCTTGATATACTGGTTAAAAAAACAGGAGATAAAAAGAAAACATCACATAAAAGTATTTCAATAAACAATATCTAAAATTTCTAAACCTAATGCACATTATATCCTCACATGCACAAGTTATTTAACTAATGCATAAGATTAAAAAAATATGAACAAAACTACTCCATGCCACATCATAATTAAATTGCTTAAGACCAGTGATAAAAAGAAAATCTTAAATGGAAACTGGGTTGGATGGGCAGTCCATTATTAACAGAAGAAAACAACAATAAGAACAAGACAGAATATTTCTATCAAAAACAATGAACACAAGATAGTGGAGCAACAAAACAAAAAAAACAGCAACACAAAATTTTACATACAAAAATCTTTCAAAAATGAGGAAAAATATAGATTTTTTTTTAGAAATATGAAAATTGAAATAATTTACCACCAACAGACATGTAATACATGAAATGTTTAAAGAAGTTCTTCCGACAGAAAGAAAATGATTCCAGGTGGACATATAACTCTAAAGAAAGGTGAATGTCACTAATTGTTATGGATATAAAAACATATGATATATCTGTTTCCAGATGTAAGAGGAAGAGTTTTCAGTTTTATTCCCTTCAGTATACTAGCTGTCAGTTTGCCATAGATGACTTCATTCAATTTAAGAAATGTGCCACCTATACGTATATTCTTAAATGTTCTTGTTAGAAAAGGATGCTGAATTTTATCAAATGCTTTTTTATGCATCTATTTTGAGAGTTATATGGTCTTTGTTTTTGTTTCTATTGATATGGTGAATTATGTTTATGGATTTGCATATATTTAACCAGCCTTACATTCCTGGAATGAAGCCTACCAGATCATGAGCGTGAGGTATAACTTCTTTAATATGTAGCAGTAATCTAAGGCTAAGATTTTATTGAGGATTTTTGTATCTATATTTATTAGTGAAATTGTTCTGTAGTTTTCCTTTTTAGTTGGGACCTGTCTTGGTTGTGGTGTCAGGCTGATGTTTCCTTCATAGAACATGTTAGGAAAAGTTCCTTCCTTCTCAGTGTTTTACTCTAGTTCTTGCAGTATAGGTACAAGCACTTCTTTAGAGGTTTGACAAAATTTAGATGTGGAACCACCTGGTCTAGAGGTCTTCTTTGCTGGAACCTTGTTCATTGTTTCTGCAATCTCAGTGCTTGATATTAGTCTGTTCAAGAGATGTATTTCTTCTATGTTAAGTCTAGTGAGATGGTGTGATTCCAGGTATTGGTCCATTTCCTCCACATTGTGAAATTTCTGGGCACAGAGTTTCTCATAGTAAAGATAAAAACTTATGTGGTATCTTTTGTTATTTACCCTTTATAATTTCAACTGAGGTTATTAGAAATTTTACTTTTCTGTTTCAGGTTAATCTGGTCAAAGTTTTATTGATTATATTAATCTTTTTATAGAAAAAATGTTTGTTGCATTAATTTTTGGAATGATTCTTTTGCTTTCAATTTCACTTACTTCTTTATTTCAAATGGAATCAGAGAAAACCTCATATAACCAACACAATTTTTAGTAATAAAAATGAAGCATCCTTCTACCAGACTTCAAGTTATATTATAAGTCCACAGTGATCAAAACAACATGGTATTGGCACAAAAATAGAGATATAGACTTATGGAACTACATATAAAACCAAGACTTAAAACCAGTTTCTTTTAGCCATCTGCTATTTGATAAACCAAACAAAAGCATAGAATGGGGAAAATAATCTCTATTCAATAAATAGTGGTGGGAGAACATGCAAAAGACTGAAACTGAAACCTTTCACCACTTACAAGAATTGACTCAAGATGGATAAAAGATTTAAAGTAAATGATAAAAAATCCTACAAGAAAGAATGGGAAAGACTCTAGTAGATGTCAACCTTAGGGAAATATTTTATGATGATTTCATTGGCAACCACAACAACCAGAATAACCAAATGGGACTTAATTAATCTGAAAAGCTTCTGTACAGCTCAGCACACAAAATAAAATAGACAACCTTCAGAATGGGAAAAGATTTTGCATTTTATGTATCTGACATAGGCTTGATAAACAGGGTCTATAGACAACTCAAATTATTCTACAAAACAAAAACAATCCCATCAATCACTGACCAGGCAAGAGATATGAAAAGAACTTTTTCTGAGGAAGACAGACAAATGACTACTAAGAAACATATGAAAAAATGCTTATTGTCCCTAATCATCAAAGAAAAGCAAATCAAAACCATGCTGAAACATCACCTAACCTCAGTGAAAATAGATCACATTACAAAGCCTTGAAGTTGCAGATGCTGGTATGAATGCAGAGAGGGGAATGCTTTTATGCTGCTGGTGAGACTTCAAACTTTTTGGAAGGAAGTATGGAGAATCCTCAAAGAACTCAAATAAGACTTCCCAGTTGATCCTGCAATCCCACTACCTGGCATTTACCCAGAAGAAAAAATATCCTTTGACCATAAGGACACTTATACTAACTAGACTGCTTAGCACAGCTCAATTTACAATCACCAAAAATGTGGAAACTACCTAAATGCCCATCAACCCCGGAATAGATTTATAAACTATACGTATATGTCATATATGATATATGTATGACATAGAATACTCTTCAGCCATAAAACAAATGGAGACTTTACATCTTTTGTATTAACCTGAATGGACTTGAAACATATCCTTAGTAAAGTATCACCAGAATGGAAAAGCAAATATCCAACATATGCAATACTAACAGGAAGCCAATAGATGATCTAATACATGCCCCCATATGAGAAAAACTCAATTCAATTCAAGTTGGAGGAAGAATTCCAAGAAGATGGACAGGGGAGAGAAAAGGGGATTGTTGTAGTCACACTTAATGAGCACAATGTAAGATCACATGGCACACCTTTTGGGTGTGGAACACCACTACACGAGGGACTCTACCTAACAAATGCAAATATTGTTACCTAATTGTACCCTCACATTATCCTGAAAATAAAACAAACAGACAAACAAAAATAAACATACACTATGAAGCAAGCCTTGCAACAAGTGAAGCAACTTAAGTGTTTCTTGTCAAATTCAATTTTATAGAATTCAGAAGTTAATAAAAGAAAAAAAAATTGAATCTTAGCTTTTAACCAAGACAAATAACAAATCCAAGCAAAACATAACTAATGGTTGCTATGTTTTTAGTGATGTATTCACCAGGAAAAAAAGAGCAAAAGTGAACCTTGGTAGGATATAAATGCCTTCTAGTTTTATCTATAATAGAATCTGTGTGTGTGTGTGTATAAAAAATCCATCAAGGCTTATACTTAAAATACTTCCCTGTTAATGTATGTAAATTATATATCAATATAATTCACATGTAACTAAATGCAAGTAACTAAAACTAAATGTGCAGCATAAGCCAGATTGTCTAAGTAAATCATTCACCAATTGAGAAATGATAATCTACCCATGTAATTGAAAATTATCTGTAGCAGGAAATGTATGTGTGATAAATTAAACTGAACAATTATATTTTGAATTTGAATTTTTTTCCTGTGGACAGTGATATACTGCCATAGATGGTATACATTTACAGCATTTAATAAACAACACAAAATAAGAGACAGATATTGTGCTATGACTACAGTGGATGTTCCTTCAATTTAACATATAAATATACGTTTTTTTGTTTTTTTTTTATAATTTTATTGAATCATAATTCTGTACATTGGTGCAATCATAGGGCACGATTCATATACATTCAGAAATGTTTTGATCGTACTGTTACAGATAGCCTTCATGGCATTTTCTTGATCACTAT
>CAUYON010103713.1:0-30790 GCA_963573935.1 Arctocebus calabarensis
CTCGCTTGAGCCCAGGAATTGGGGGTTGCTGTGAGCTGTGGTGCCCCAGCACTCTATCCAGGGGGGCAGCGTGAGGCGCTGGCTCAAAAAAAAAAAAAAAAAAAAAAATTTTTTTTTTATACAGAGCCTAAAGCTTTCCCCCTGGATAGAGTATGGAATAACAGCTCACGGCAACCTCCAATTCCTGGGCTCAAGCGAGTCTTCTGCCTTTGCCTCCCAAGTAGCTGGGACCACAGGCGGCTGCCACAACGCCTGGCCATTTTTGGTTGCAGTCATCATTGTTGCTTAGCGGGCCTGGGCTGGATTCGAACCCACCAGCTCAGGTGTAGCCCATTGAGCCACAGGCGCTGAGCCTGGGTTATAGCCTTCATATGAAAGCTATAAATGGTTTCATAGTAGGGCTGAGTACATTGGATACTTTTCCTAAGTTTCTGTTTTTAACTTAATAGATCTGGCACATATTTACACATCACGACCTGCTCACCCACCTCATTCTTCTCAGAAGCTGCACACTCTTCCACCCTACACCTGTTTCTCTGTTTATTTACTGTTCTCCTGGTGGTCAACATTACCAACTTTCTGCTTGGACAGTCTTGGAAAAACAAGGCTGTCATGACTGCACACAAGTGTCTCATTGGGCCACATACACTTTCCTAAAATCTTGATAAAAGTGTGGAGAAGGCGGCCGGTTCCTGCCACCTCTGGGTGCTTCCTCCCGGCTGACACTGTGCTATTTGGTGTTCAGAAACCTTGGGGTATTCCAGGCTGATTTCAGCGATGCGTCATACACAGGCAGCTGGGAGCCCAACACGGACGTCAGCTCTACTCCACCAGAGCTAAGCCCTGAGAACGTCTGTACTCCATGTTTACAGCTGCTCAATTCACAACTCCTAAGTAGCCACAGCCTTAACACCAGCTTCAGAAGAAGTGTCTGTCGCAGAGAAAATTGCCCTGGCTTTCCTGCAAGCCCTTTCTTCCTTATCACATGTGTGAAGCTGTCCTCTGTTGGAGACTAACATGCTGAGAGAGGCCAGAGCTGAAGGCAGGGTTGGCTTCCAAGATGTGCAAATCAGAGCGGGCGCTGCTGCTCAAAGACTTGATGGAGCTGGGGGTTCTCCTTAGCTGCTAGTTAAAGGGGGGCTGCGAGTGCAGTTGTCCCCTTCCTGCAGGCTCCCCAGCTCAGCTTCGTGAGCCCTGCACAGCTGGGGATGGGGGGGTCGAGGGAAGCCCCACAAAGTGCTGCCCTTCACAGCTTCCAAGTAAGCAAATCTTTCAGACAGCCTTCCCCTCTCTGCACCCCTCCTGTAGTTAGAACCGGGGTGCTGTGCTGAGACTGGATTTGAGGATTACAATTCAGACCGAAAGGATACACTGGGGTTGTGTTAGATGGTCTTTGGATGTCCCCCACTCTGCCTTCATTTCAACCTACACAAGGCTCGGAGGGGACAATGGAAGGAAGAAGGGGCTACATAATCTCTTTGCTAGTCACTAAGTCCTGACCACAGCTAATCACTTGTTTTCACAAAATCCAAACATAGGTATTTTCTGTGGACAACAGTCATAGAACCATAAGCCGTTATTCCATGCTCACTTCCTGGAGAGAACTGGGTTTTCCCACCCCCAACAGATGCCGCTGGTTTCTCATTCATTCACTTAATAAATATTTTAGTAGTTACATGCCAAGCACTGTGACCGACCTGAGAATACAAAGGAGAATAAGGTGGGGAGGTTGCCATCAAGAGTTCAAGTCTAGGAGGGAAAGAGGTGAACAGTGAGACGGGGTGACAGATTAGGTTCTAAGAAGCCGAGGGCTCTATCAGGGCGACTCCCTGCCGCTCGGTAGACAGCATCAGAATATCTAGTGGCTTTCCTTTTAATCTGCAAAGGGCCGCCCAGGACCACTGAGGGAGACAACCAAGGCCCTTCACATTGCAGCCAGAAAATTTCCTGTTACTATCGTCATCATCATCTTCATCTCTTTAAGTAAGGTGGCTCTCATGTGTTCCGCAGGCCAACAGTAATTTCTGTCCACCTTTATTGACTTAGGCAGTGGCACAAAACCAAGCTCGCCTGGTAAGTAAGGCTCGTGCCCCTGGGCTTTGTCCCTGGTGCTTAGATACAGCTCTTTGCACCAGAGGAGACTCACAGACCCTTTAGGACCTGGGGTAAACACGCAAAGCAACCTTGCTTACTTGCATGAGGCCAAGAAGTAGGAGAGAATATTCCAAGTCGCCAGCCCTGCTTGAATGACATGAGTGGTAACGAATTCTAGCAATTAAGACAGCCCAGGTGACTTAGTCGCATGCTTCTCAACTTTGGCTTAGTCAATCGTATTTAAATATTAGATCCATACCACATGAAATATTTGACCACAAATCTGTGTCACGTTAGAAGTCATTTCCAGTCTTGGCAGAAGTAACTGTTTTGGTTATTTAAAACTATCAAAGTAGAACGATGCACATTATTCACCGGGGAGATGAAGGTCAAAAGCACAGTAAGATACTAAGACCTGGCTACCAGAACAGCAAACGTTAAAGACTGATAATACCGCATTTGGAGCTCTCAGATGAGCTGCTGGAAGTGCAGATTGGGACAATCCCCTGAAAAACTATTTGGAAGTATCTACTAAAGCTAAACCTAGGGGACTTCGCCGTTGGACTCCCCCCGGCCCCATCAGAGGTCCTGTCCCGCTCTTCTGTTAGCCGGCTCACCGTGCTTATCAATCCTGGTCAACAAATGCTATCACGTCACTATGTCAGTTTTTAAAAAACCCAGCTAAACATATAGCTGCTTAAGGACTTAGTGTCCAATTTCTAAGTAATGCCTAAGAAATGAGGACAGCAAAAAGCAGATTCAAGAATCTTCAGTGCGATTTTTACTTACAAAAATCAAGAGGCTCGGTGCCTGTAGCTCAGTGGGTAGGATGCCATCCACATACACCAGTGCTGGAGGGTTCAAACCCATCCTGGGCCTGCTAAACAACAATGGCGACTGCAACAAAAACATAGCTGGGCATCGTGGCAGGTGCCTGTAGTCCCAGCTACTTGGGAGGCTGAGGCAAGAGAATTGTTTGAGCCAAGAGTTTGAGGTTGCTGTGAGCTGTGACGCCACTGCGCTCTACCATAGGTGGCATAGTGATACTCTGTCTAAAAAAAAAAAAAAGAAAAGAAAAGAAAAGAAAAGTCAAGAGATAAAGTGTGGCCCAAGTCCATCAAGTGTATAACAGGTAAATAAAGCTGATGGATGTTCACACAAAGGGATTTTGCTCGGCAAGAAAAAAAGACAAAGCTGCCACTTGCAAACTGCAGGTGAGTTTCGTGAATGTAACACTGAGTAACGTACACCTTACACAAGAGCGTGCACTCTGACCCCACGTCAAACAGTATGTAGTGAACCATCTGTCTTACAGCGTGTGATTCCATCCAAGAACAGTGTTAAGATGCTTGAGGTAAGAGCAGCAGGCCTGGCCGGTTGCTGGGGCTCTTGGTGGTGGGGGTATGAGGCAGGCTGGGACAACAGGGGGCCTTTTGAGGTGCTGTTGTGTTCTCTAGGTTCACAAAGGTGGTGACCACACAGGCTGACACATGAATACAGACAAAGCAAGTCAGAAAAGCAAAACCTATTTATTCTGAACCTGCTGTACAAAGGGAATCAGCCACCATCACTTCTGTTTTGGCAGAGACCAGAGGGCAGGCAGAGGAGTGGGAAGGCCTTAGAGGGGACAAAGAGGAGCGGCTGAGGTTGGGGAAGGCGCGTTAGGCCACCAGGAGCTGGGTGTCCTGTGCGATTGGTTGGCGAGGGCACATTTGGCTTTCCTTGGTTGGCCCTAACTTGGCAACAGGGAGAAAATTAGGGAAGCCGCCAGTTACTAATCAAATCGTAGCCATTTCAGGCGGATGCTCACAGCGGTTACTGTTTGGCTTCCAGGATTGTGGCTGGAGATAATAGCCTGGCTTCCTGCCAAGCTGCATCCCGGGCACTGGCGTCCTAGGGGTTCACTGCAGGTGAAGGAGCTGGGTTCCTGGGCAGGTTGTGACAAGAGGCCTGTGTGGTCTAGTCACTGTCTGTTTATGTATTCCGTCTCACAAACCAAACACTTAAGACTTGCGTGCTTGGCCGCCCATTCATTATACTAACAGGTTGAGCATCCCTAATCTGAACTTCCAAAATCTGAAATGCTGTAAAATTCAAAACTTTTTGAGCACCAACAAGAGGTTCAAAGGTCATGCCCAGAGGAAATGCTCATTGGAACATTTGAGATGTCAGATTTTCAGTTGAGAGATGTTCAACTGGAAAGTATAATACAGATATTCCAAATCCTGAAAAAATCCAAAATCCAAAACACCACTAGTCCCAAACATTTCAGATAACGGGTACCCAACCTGTACCTCAAGCAATCATTTAAATAAAGACCAGAATAAGTAAGATCAAGCTAGATGTGCAAATGGAAAATTCTCTGCTTGCTCGGCATTCTCGGGAAGAAGGGAGTGGAAACCCCTCGGCAGAGCCGGCCAGTGAGGAGGCAGGAGCCAGCCTAGAGCAGGGACCAGAGCTCCGCCCTGCACCTGTCAGCCACACGTTCCAACTCAGTCGCCTGCACCTGTCAGGGAGGGGACAACTCGCTAGTCGCCAAGGCGGCTGAAGCCGACCTTTCCTCCCCTGGAGCGTAATGACAGTACTAGCTAGTGGTGAAGCTTGGGTGAAATATTACACTTAAAGAAATGGTTTGGGTTTCCACAGCAGGAAGAAGGAGATGCTTCCCCAGGGGAAAATATAAAGTGTATGGAGTGAGAAGCACCACGCTCCCTGGGCTTGAGGGTGAGTGTTAACAACTCTCTCTCCCTCTCTCTGTACTCACCTCCAGTCCTGTGAAGATACAGTCAGTAAAGTAGAACTTTAGCGACTTCCTGGGTCTTTCTTCAGAGCAGTGGTTCTCAACCTTCCTAATGCCTCGACCCTTCAATACAGTTCCCGTGGGTCGCAAACCACAGGTTGAGAACCGCTGGTCCAGAGAGTCAAAGACTTTGAGCATCAGACTGGAACCCTAGACTAAAGCCCTAGGGGTAAACACTATCCTTTCACCCCCTGTAATTCATCTTCCCTCCTGCCTTTTCCTCTAAAATACCCATACGGGTTGCAGTAAGAAACATTTTTCAGCCTTAATAAAAAGATGGAGACTTTATCTCTTTTATGTTTACATGAATGGAGCTGGAACATATTCTTCTTAGTAAAGTATCTCAAGAATGGAAGAGAAAGTATCGAATGTACTCAGTACTATTATGAAACCAATATATAATCACCCACACTTCCATATGAAAGATAAAACACAACTATAGCGCAGAATGGAGGAGGGGGAGGGGAAAGTAGGGGTGAGGCTGGATGGAGGGAGGGTAATGGGGGGAACCACACCTATGGTGCATTTTGCAAGGGTACATGTCAAATCTATTAAGTGTAGAGTATAAATGTCTCAACACAATAATTAAGTAAGTGAAGTGGAGGCTATGTTAACCAGTTTGATGTTAGCATTCCGAATTGTATGTAAAATCAGCACATTGTAGCCCTTAAATGCATTAATGTTTACAGCTATGATTTAATAATTAAAAAAAGAAAGAAAGAAAGAAACACTTTGCAGACAAGTGCAGAATTGCTGACAAGGAACATAGCGCTGCTCAAGACGACCCAGACTCTGGCAGTTGTCACCAGCTCCAGGGAGGGAGCTTGTTTGGATGCAAACACTTGAGCCCTACCCGGACCTAAAGCCTAATGCCTTCCAGGGACAGGGCCCAGGAATCTGTGCTTTAATAAGCTCTTCAGAAACATTCTTTCGAATATTAATTTTGAGAAGAGTCTCTAAGATTTAGGCCATTTAGAGTCCGATTGACTTTAACTCTTAAAAAAGGGAAGAAAGAAAAAAGAGGGAAGCAAAGAATGTCAAAAGCCAGTAGAAGGCAGCGTACTGGTAAATGTCTAACAACTGGGTCTCTGTGGGGCTGGGAAGCCCTTAACTCACAGCATTTCCACGGTGTAAATCGGGGGTGTCCAACCTGCAGCTTCTGGGCTGCATGCTGATTTTGTGAGGACGTTTTTGGCTTATCTGTGGGATCACATATCACGAAAAGCATGCACAAACCTTTTCTTTTTGCCACTTGCCAGTCATCTTTTGTCCGTGTTTGTGTACTTAATGTGTGTCCCAGATAACTCTTACCTTCCGATACGCAGCAGAAAAGAAAAGAGATTGGACGCTATTTCCCTCACAGGTGACGCGAATGTACCTTGTAATGCCATGAGCTGGGAGTTAGGAAGAGGCGGTGCACAGTGCCAGGGCCCTCACACTGTGACCAGGTAAGGCTCCCAGTGTTCCTCCTATAATCCCCTTGCCGTTTGTAAATGAAATTGTCTGTACTGCTTACGGTGCTGAATAACACTGTCCATTTAATGTATCCAAGCTGAAGACGCGTAAGGGCAAACTTACCCCACACATCTCAGAGAATGGTCCACGCTTCCTTTCTCATAAATGCCAAACACCTATGGAAATAGGCAGTAACCCCAAGTGCAGGAAATCAGGAAATGTAACCCCCAGCTCTGTCTTCCCTAATGCATCTTCTTCATTGTATTAAAAAAAAATCAAAACCAAGATAACTCATGAGTGGTTTCAAGTATTTCACTGATGACACAGCCTCACTCACGCCATCCACCCAGCTGATGTTTAACCTGTTAAAGTGGAAATTAGCTTGTCTCATGAAACTTCTAATCTAAAAAGATAAGGAAGGGTACTCCTGAAGAGACCTCCCACTTGCATTACTAAATGTTGTAATTACTGCCGCTGGCATGTCAATGCTGCTCTGTCTACTTTGAGAAAAAAGTGTCCGGTCACGGATGGCTCGTGCCTGTAATCCCAGCACTCTGGGAGGCTGAGGCAGGTGGACTGCCTGTGCTCCAACCAGTCTGAGCAAGAGTGAGACCCCTTCTCTACTAAGAATAGAAAAACTCACCGGGCATTGTGGTGTGCACTAGTAGTCCCAGCTACATGGGAGGCTGAGGCAGGAGGATCACTCGAGCCCAACAGTTTGAGGTTGCTGTGAGCTCTGATGCCACGGCAGTCTCCCGAGGGTGACAAAGTGAGACTCTGCCTCAAAAGAAAAGTTTTCTTTCCAATTCAGATAAATGTCTGTAAATGTATTTTTTCTTTTGCAAATTAATAATGCCAAATGAGTTATTTCTTACTTGTATTATGGCTTTTTTGGCACCGTAAGGCACAAAGCACAGGTTGGGTCACACGGACGCACACACACATGAACACACACACAGCAGAGTCATTGTGGTTCTTTGAACAAGTCTTTTTGACTCTCCAAGAGTCAGCGTCCTCATCTGCAAAACGAGATCATAAGAGGACCTTCCTCAGGATTACTGTAAGATTTTAAATGATAAATACAAGCAAAATGCTTTGTGATACATCACAGTCGTTACCGTTAGGGATGGCAGTTGTACTTATGGGCTGTGTTTTGTATTTCTTGCCCTCTCTGTGCCATCAAACACAATACAGCTCAAGCTGTATTTTGTTTTTAATCTTAGCATCATTGGATGGTATTTAAAGATGGAGAAAAGTCAGGCTCTGTACGGCATCTTTGCTATTTAATGCTAAAAATAGGAATGCAAAAATAAACACCAACACTATCTAAAACTGAAGAAGAAAAATAAGCTATAGCCTAGTGTTCAAGAAGCAAACACAACCAGCATAATCAGTGAATCCAAAATCTTCCATTGAGAATGAAAGCCAATTTCAGTAAGTACATCCCTTGCTTACTCATAACTTCTTTTTACTCAATACAGTGTATCCTGAAAATCAGGCATAAAGTTGCCATACAAAGGGAAAATGGGGAATCGTAGCTAAATGCACCTTTATTTACAGACTATTCATCACAAAATTTTGCAAAGAAGTGACAGTGTAGAGAATACTTTGTACACTTTTGTGATGAATAGTCTATAAATAAAGGTGCATTTAGCTACCATTTCCCACTTTGGCTATGCAGAGCGACTTTATGGGTGAATTTTGGGAAACTTTGCAGGTGTAAAACAAGCTTCAGACAGGAAAAAGGAACTCACCCACTAAATTCTCTTTATTCTGCTTCTCAGGCGAAGACACCCCAGAATCCATCTCATTCTTGAGAAGTTTTTATACTTGGCAAAATTTCATGGGTTTGGAGCCAAGCCCAGACTCAAGGTAGCGACTCAGATGCGCTCAGGAGAGGGAAGTGGAGACAGTGTGAGAGGGTGAGAGCAGTTCCTTCTCTCCAGTGAAAACTCCAAGGAGTAGTTACCCTGGTGACACAAACAAAAAGGCTCTTTCTCAAGTCCTGCCTGCCTTTGCTAGTTAGAGAAAATTAAAAAAAAAAAAAATGTGATCTTCTGGTGGCATTGCTTCCTGGAAAAGCTCATTGTGCAACTTTCTGTGTCACGTATACTTTATAAAGTAGGTCTGTGTGGCTCACTGCCTCGTTCCCCACAGCGAACTGTCTGTTACACAGGGAAAGTCTATCCAGCCTTATGTTCCAGATGAAGAGACTGAATCCAGTTGATTCACACACTTCGGGGAGGGATCATTTGGAATTCACATCTGATCACGTCACTAGCCTGCTTAAAATATGGCCAATGGTTAGTATGGTAAAGATGAGAATCTGAAGTGCCCTACAAGACCCTGCTGGTGTGCCCTCCCTCCTCACTCGTGATGTGACCCTCGCTGTCTCAAAGTCAGCCCCATTGTCTTCTATCAGTCCCTCCAAAGCTTTATGTGTCTTCTTGCCACAGGGCCTTTGCACTTATTATCATATGCATAATTTTTTGGCTTCTATCTATTTCTTCCCCTAGGCCAGGGCATAGCAAACTAAAGCCAGTCAACCAAATTTTGACTGCACTCTGGGATGCTAAGGCAGGTGGATCGCCTGAGCTCCAGGGTCTGAGACCAGCCTGAGCATGAGCGAGACCCCTTCTCTACTAAAAATAGAAAAAGTGGCTGGGCCATCTGGTGGGCACCTGTCGTCCCAGCTACTTGGGAGGCTGAGGCAAGAGGATCACTTACGCCCAAGACTTTGAGGTTGCTGTGAGCTATGACAGCACAGCACTCTACCAAGGGTGACAGAGTGAGACTCTGTCTGAAAAACAAACAAACAAAAATCCCTAAGGACCTGGATGTGAGAAAGGGCTTTGCATTTGTGAACTGTTATCATTGGCAAATCAATCATGTGGCAAATATCTATTGAACACCCAAACCAGGTGCCTGCGTTGTTTTAAATGCTGTATATGCAATGGTGGGTAATATTGGACCAAGTGATTCTTCACATGGAAATTCACAATGTAAGCCAGGGGTTAGCAAACTTTTTTTGTAAAGGGACAAAAGTTTTAGGCTTTGGATCCTAGAAGGCCTCTGTGGCAAATATTCAACTTTGCAGCTGTGGTACAGAAGTGGCTACAGATAATACAGAAACCAAGGGCGTGGCTGTGTTCCAATAACACTTTATATCACCACAACAGGTGTTACAAGCGTGAGCCACGGTGCCTGACCCAGATCCTTAGGTTCTTGTACTAGAATCCCTCTTTCATCACACCACTGAGAATGAAAGATACTCTTCAGCTTATCCCAATACTGAAAACACCACTTTTATAATTTTCTGATGTTCAACTCTCTCATGTCAATACCTGGAGTGATATTTTGTTTCCTTTGCACATTACTGTACTTATATTATTTTGCTAAAACAACACAAAACTCTCTGCCCGCTTCCTGGTCACCTTGTCTTTCCTGGATTTTCTTCTCCCAACAATCTCACTATTTTCCTCTTAGGAACTTCGTCTTTAAAAATTGCCCAGATTGTGGGTTACTTTTGCCAAATCCTTGATAATCTCAATCGCCTTCTCCACAAACTCAGGTTGCAGTTAATAACCATGACTGCCACTCACAGTATGTAATGATGAGAATTAATACAGAGTATCAGAACTTCAGCGAGGAAGCCGGAAACAGGGATGAAACCGGCACTCACGTACACACCTGGAGTCTGCGTCTTCCTGCTCCGGGGTACTTTCCTATGCGTTTTTCTACATCCTGTGTTACAGCTTGATGTAGAAAGCACATTGTGTGAGAGAGCAGGCTGTGGGCTCACACTGCCTGGATATAAAGAAATCCTTGCTTGGGGGTACCTGTGGCTCAAAGGAGTAGGGCACCAGCTCCATATGCTGGAGGTGGCAGGTTCAAACCCAGCCCCAGCCCAAAACTGAAAAAAAAAGAAAAGAAAAGAAAAGAAATCCTTGCTCTGTCCTGAACCAGCCTGTGTCACTGGGTAAGTTATTTAACCTCTCCATTTTATTTTTCTCATCTGTAAAATGGGGATAATAATAGGGAGCTGTCCATGTGAAAACCTTATGAAATATCATCCATGAAATACTCAGAGTAATGGCTGGCGTTCACAAATGGCATGTCTTTCTCAGGACTCAATTAACCTCGCTCTAAAATGGGCACATGAGGTTAATTTTCACAGTGCCTCCCTTTACCAATGGATTAGAGGTGGGTTTGGCGTCCACACAGGTGCTGACCCTCTCTTCTCCCTGGCCTGGGGTTATTCCAGTTTGCTACAAAGTTGAGCACTTGCTCTGTATTGTCAGCACATGAATTGCTTCCCACACTCCACTTCACCTCCACATCATCCTCACTCAACTCTCTGACTAACCGCTCTTGGAAAGGGCAGTGGAAAAACTGCCTGTTTCCATCATTTCTTGTGACCGAGACAAAGACAATCTTTGCCTAGGACTGGAAGCCCCTTTCTGTTTGCATCACATGCCCTCCTCAATCATATAGTGGAGTGTTTTGAAGATGCTGGCTTAGCTTATTTCTAAATACATTTATCCTTGTTATTAGCCAAATATCACTCACGCCAGCACTGCCAGCCACTGAGTGAGATGCAAGATTTAAAACAACAAAAACATTAATTGTTCCCGGGGGCCTGCTTGAAAAGGGCCTCGGGGGGTACTTGCTACAGGTATGAAGTCCCCTTGGAAGATGACTAAGCAATTGTTTTGCTTCTTCCTACGGAATATTACAAATGTCTCAGCCTAGAAAGCAAGAATGGTTTCAACAAGCAGTGAGCCCCAAGGACTGGCTGAATCCCTATAGTAGGGTCTCGGGAAATAAAATGTAAGCCTGTTTCCAAGTTCCTTCCATCTTCATCTATAAAACACCAGCTGTTAGGCCCAGATTCTTAACATCTGTGGACTACATTAAAGAACTCTTCTGCTGTTTTTCATGGGGACGTGGGGGTGGGGCAGTGTTTCTCAACCTTTCTTATCTCATAGCACACTTGAATCTAGAAATTTCCATGGCACACTTAAATTGTGTTGATAAAGGGTTTTTAAAAACCCCTGTGGTGCCTGTGGCTCAAGGGGCTAAGGCACCAGCCACGTACATCTGAGCTGGTAGTTCGAATCCAGCCCGGGCCCGGCAAACAACAATGACGCCTGCCATCAAAAATGGCCTGGCGTTGTGGCGGGCGCCTGTGGTCGCAGCTACGTGGGAGGCTGAGGCAGGAGACTCGCTTGAGCCCAGGAATTGGAAGTTGCTGTGAGCTGTGATGCCACAGCACTCTATCCAGGGTGACACCTTGAGGCTCTGTCTCAAAAAAAAAAAAAAAAAAAGAATACACTTACTGTGCTTTGAAATTCCTCCAAAATAATTTAATTAACGATCTTTAAAAATTTCCACGGCATACCTGAGCTCTTCTGAGGACCCACTGGTGTGCCGCAGCACCCCAGTTGACAATCGGGGGGTGGGGACTCACCGGACTGTGCTCCTCACTGCAGGCTGCTCTGTGTGTCTGCACTGCGGTTGTACTAAGCCCAACACTACTGAAAGTCCAGACACGAGGAGGGCTATGTTTTTCAAAGGCCTAATTCTATGCCCACTCTTGACACCCAGGACCTCCGTCCCTCTATCCAGGGCTATTTGCTTTTCCCTGGAGCACAGACCCTCTCTTGAGACAATCAAGCTAGCCCTGGACCTTTCTCCTTTCCTAAGCTTCTGGCTCCAGAACATTCTTCAATGAGACATCATCCACCATCATTTCCTGCTAATCGGTACCCTGTTAGCAGGGACATTTTGCTGCTGCTTCCTTAGGAAAATGTTCTCTTTTTTAATGAAGTTCTCTGATTTCATTGACTTTTCTTTTATATTTATTTATTTATTTGTAGAGACAGAGTCTCACTTTATGGCCCTGGGTAGAGTGCCGTGGCGTCACACAGCTCACAGCAACCTCCAACTCCTGGGCTTAGGTGATTCTCTTGCCTCAGCCTCCTGAGTAGCTGGGACTACAGGCGCCTGCCACATTGCCCGGCTACTTTTTTGTTGCAGTTTGGCCAGGGCCGGGTTTGAACCCACCAGCCTGGGTATATGGGGCCGGCGCCTTACCGACGGAGCCACAGGCGCCACCCTATTTTTATTTTTTTTTTTTGAGTAATTTTTTTTAATTTTTTCAAATTAATGTGAGAGTACAATTTTTAGGTTCTCACCCCCAGGGTAAAGTTCTATTTGTAGGACAGCCCCTGACCCTGGGCGCGTGTTATACACCCTCACAGTGTGTGCACATTGGGTGAGATCCCGCCTCATGCCCTCTCTCCTTCTGCCAAATGTCCCCCCCATTCCTTCTACCCCTGAACTGGACTATATTTGTTTTTATTGTTCTAATGAGCATGTACTTGGTTATATATTGGTTTCATATTAGTATGGAGTACATTGGATATTTGTTTTTCCATTCTTGCAATACTCTACTAAGAAGAATGTATTTCAACTCCATCCAGGTAAATGTAAAAGATGTAAAGTCTCCATCTTTTTTTAATGTCTGAATAATATTCCATGGTATACATATACCACAGTTTGTTGATCCATTCATGGGTTGATGCGTACTTAGATTGCTTCCCCAACTTGGCAATTATAAATTGAGCTGCAATATACATTTTAGTGCAAATGTCTTTGTGGTAAAATTATTTTTGTCCTTCTGGGTAGATACCCAGTAATGGGATTGCAGGGTCAATTAGGAGGTTGACTTTTAGTTCTTTGAGGATTCTCCCTCCATACTTCTCTTTGAACTAGTTTGCAATCCCATCAGCAGTGTAGAAGTGTTCCCTTCTCCCCACATCCATGCCAGCATCTGGCGTTTTGGGATTTTGTGATGTGGGCAATCTTGCTGGGGTTAGATGATATCTCAGAGTGGTTTTGATTTGCCTTTCTCAGATGATTAAAGATGATGAGCATATTTTCATGTGTTTGTTGGCCATTCATTAGTCATCCTCAGAGAAGTTTCTGTTCAAATCTCTTGCCCACTTATGGAGAGGGTTGTTTGTGCTTTTCTTATTGTTTAATTTGAGTTCTCTGCAGATTCTAGTTATCAAGCCTTTGTCAGATTTATAACATGCAAAAATCTTCTTCCATTCTGAAAAGGCTGTCTGTTTACTTTGTTTGTGATACCCTTAACTGTGCAAAAGCCTTTTAGCTTGATTAAGTTTTTGGTGTTGTAGCAATTGTTAGGGAGGTCTTCCTCATAAAGTTTTTCCAAAGGCCAATATCTTCAAGTGTGCCCCCCCACTCTCTTCTAGAATTTTTATTGTTGTGTCTTAAATTGAAGTCTTTTATCCAAAGAGAATCATTTTTTGTCAATGGTGAGAGGTGAGGGTCCAGTTTCAGTCTTCTGCATGTGGATAACCAGTTTTTCCTAGCACCATTTGGTGAGTAAGGATTCTTTTCCCCATTGCATGTTTTTGTTAGGCTTATCAAAGATCAAATGATGCTATGTGGCTGTATTCATCTCTAGATTTTCTATCCTATTCCATAGATCTACATCTCTATTTTTGTGCCAGTACCATGCTGTTTTGATCACTATAGCCTTATAACATAAGCTGAAATCTAGCAATGTGATGCCTCCAGATTTGTTTTTATTTCTAAGAACTGTATTTGCTATTCATGGTTTTTTCTGGTTCCATATGAATTGAAGTGCTATTTTTTCAAGTTCTTTAAAGTATGATGTTGGTGCTTTGAAGGGGATGGCGTTAAATCTTTAGATTGCTTTGGGTAGTATGGACATTTTAACGATGTTGATTCTTCCCAGCCATGACCATGGTATGTTCTTTCATTTGTTGATATTTTCTGCTATTTTCTTTCTCAAGATTTCATAATTCTCTTTATAGAGATCTTTCATGTCTTTTGCTAGATATATTCCCAGGTATTTCATCTTCTTTGGTGCTATTGTAAAAGGAATAGAGTCTTTGATTTCATTTTCAGCTCGATGATTGCTGGCATATACAAAGGCTACTGATTTGTGGGTATTAATTTTTCATGATCACTTCTAAGAGCTTTGTAGTTGAGTCCCTGGGTTTTTCCAGGTATAAGATCATGTCATCTACGAAGAAGGAGAGTTTGACTTTTCACCAGTATACATCATACATTCTAAATCATTTATTCTCATTTATCCAATGCTTAAATTACCATATTTTAAAAAGACAAATACAGTCTCCAGATCTGTAAGGGTATTTTTAGTGATAACTCCTACAACTGTAACTCTGGCTTTTCCTCGATCCAGAATAATAAATACTTTCACCTATCAGTGGACTAAATATCTCTACCTGGATGTCTCTCCAATTAAATATTCTACACATACAAAGCAATCTATTGACCGGGCAAGGTGGCTCACACCTGTAATCCCAGCACTCCAGGACGCCGAGGCTAAAGTATTGTCTAAGTTTGAGTTTGAGTTTGAGACCAGCCTGAGCTAGAGCCAGACCCACCCTGTCTCTAAATACAGCCAGGTGCTGTAGCGGACAACTATAGCCCCAGCTGCTTAGGAGGCTGAGGCAAGAGATCACTTGAGCTCAAGAATTTGAGGTTGCTGGGAGCTATGATGTCATGGCACTCTACCCAGGAGAACAGAATGAGATTCTGTCTCAAAAAACAAAAATAGAAAGCAATCTATTTAGTAAAGGATATTTTATTATGAAAATATTTCTGATACATTTCAAATGATATATACAACGTATGGAGGTGTATATACTCTGTGTGTGTGTTTCTTGAATGAAGTAAACAATGATAAATATACTACTCACCATCACAACTACAACATTACTAATAGCATTGACATCACTTGAGTATTCCTTCCCAGGCCTCATGCCCACCTTTCCACACCCATAATCCCCAGTTTTGTTGATAGTTCCCTTGCTTTTAAAATACCATTTTAAAAGTCATGTATGTGTCTTTAAGTAATGTATCATTTAGTTTTGCTTTTGACTTGCATACAAATAGAATGATCTGTGACTGCTTGTGGCATTCCATACTATTTTTTGAAGGTGCATCCAGGTTGTCGTACTGCTTGTCAATTTTCAGCCTATTTAATACATGATAGTGTCAATAGGCCTCAGCTCACTTACTTATATATTCTTTTTATTATTACAGATAATGCTACCATGAATATTTTTGTACATATCTCCTGATACACATACATGCAAAGTATATATTTCCCCTAAAATCAAGTTGCATATGTCCAGAAAAGAAATTGCTATATTATATATTCAACTTTACAAGACTATTGTGAACAACTTTACAAAATTGTTTTCCAACATGGTTTGCATTAATTTAATCTTACTATCAATGTACAAGTATTCTCTTATATATCATTGATCCCATTTGATATTTTTAGATCTTTTAAAATCTGATAATTCCAACAGTATAAAGTAGTACTTCATTATAATCTGAATTTAGATTTCTCTTAATTTTAATGAGGCAAAACAACTTTTACAAGGGTATTTACAATTAGTGTTTTCTCCTCTGTGAATTGCATATACACATCCTTTACTCATTGGGGGGGAGGCTTTTTCTTACTAATTTATAGGTAGTAGGTATATTGATTTGCATATACTTGTCATATAACAGCTGAGTATCCCATTCCTGAAATGGTTCAGATTAGAAGTGTTTCATATTTTATTTTCATATTTTAGAGTGTTTGCATATTCATGGAGATGTGTTGGGGATAGGATCCAAGTCTAAACAATAAATTCATTTATGTTTCATATACACCTTATAAACAAAGCCTGGGGTAATTTTATATAATATTTTTAGTAATTTTGTACATGAAACAAAATTTGTGTACATTAAAACCATGTGGACAATCTATGGTTGTCTAGTATCACCAGAATTCCTGATTCTGAATTTATATGCAGCCAATAAGCACATTTATTTACATATAAATACTTAATACTAAAAAATATGACATATCATTAATACAGTGAAAAAATACTGAGTTGTGGGTAAGTGAACAGCCTCGGAGTATCACCAGAGCACCCACACCTGCTGTTAAACAGAGGCAACAGCAGACAACGGTGGCTTTTAGTTTGCATCTGCGATGCCGCTTTTATTAAAAGGTTACTATACTTAACTTTTTTTTTTTAGGAGCAAAGAAAGATCAGAAGTGGGTCCTCTGGTGATGAGGAGGCTGTCTGATAATGGATTATTAAAATGTCTCCTTTGGGGTCAGTGCCTGTAGCTCAGTGGCTAGGGTGCCAACCACAGACACCGGAGCTAGTGGGTTCGAACCCAACCTGGGCCTGCCAATCAACAATGACAACTACAATCAAAAAATAACTGGGTGCTATGGTGGCTACCTATAGACCCAGCTATTTGGGAGGCTGAGGCAAGAGAATCACTGAAGCCCAAGAGTTTGAGGTGGCTGTGAGCTGTGACACTACAGCACTCTAGTGGAGGCGATATAGTGAGACTATCTCCAAAAAAAAAAAGTCTCCTTCGGAGTTATCTGCCTCATTGACAGTGGGCTTTGTCTCGTTCCATGTCCCTTAGATTTCACAATAGAAATGGTCAGATTTCCTGTTCTTTTTTGTTTGTTTATTTGATTTGGCTTTTAGGTTTTTCTTTATTGTTGGGGATTCATTGAGGGTACAAAGAACCAGGTTACATTGATTACTTGTGTTAGATAAAGACCCTCTTATAATAGTGTTCTGCCCCCAATAGTGTTCACCCCCCACATCCTTCTCCCCTTCCCTCTCTAGGGTCTCCCCATACCCCACCCCCACCATGTGCTAGGTTTCCCTGTTCCTTTGTAACAGCATGCTCCTCTGCTCCCCATACCCCACCCCCACCATGTGCTAGGTTTCCCTGTTCCTTTGTAACAGCATGCTCCTCTGCTCCCCGTACCCCATCCCCACCATGTGCTAGGTTTCCCTGTTCCTTTGTAACAGCGTGCTCCTCTGCTCCTTCATCACACATTTTCACAGTATCCTCTATAGACATTTTCTTGGTAGGGTTAATAATGTCA
Source organism: Arctocebus calabarensis (assembly GCA_963573935.1). Taxonomy (NCBI): domain Eukaryota; kingdom Metazoa; phylum Chordata; class Mammalia; order Primates; family Lorisidae; genus Arctocebus; species Arctocebus calabarensis. The sequence goes on from CAUYON010103713.1 coordinate 17,349, forward strand.
AATTTATTGTCACCATTATGATTACCTTGATTCAAAATCATTTTCACTATTTCTCTTCCTTCCTTCCTTTTTTTTTTTTTTTGAGACAGAGTCTTGCTCTGTCACTCAGAGTAGAGTGCTATGACATCATAGCTCACAGCAACCTCAAACTAATGTGCTCAAGTGATCCTCGTGCCTCAGCCTCTCGAATAGCTGGGACTACAGGTGCCCAGCACAACACCCAGATACTTTTTCTATTTTTAGCAGAGATGGAATCTCACTCTTGGTCAGGCTGGTCTGGAACTCCTGAGCTCCAGCAATCCACCCACCTCAGCCTCCCAGAGTGCTAGGATTCCAGGCGGGAGCCACTGAACCCAGCCATCACCACCTTTTCATCATTACTGAACATAGTCTCAGGCCAGAGGCTGTGCTAGACATGCACAGATGTGTCATAGTCACTATGTTCCAAGCATGGGCAACAGCATATGTTGAATCCTTCAGGCTGAACTCCTGAAAATCTTCCACACACACATACATCTGTTCACTGCTGCTAGCATTCTGGTCAAGAAATTATTTTTTATATTTACTCTTCAATGACGTAAGCTCTAGACATTGCTAAACTAATGGAGTCACATTTGGAAGAAAATGCATGGCATAAGCATTATTTTTATGAGCATTCCACCTGGAGGCTGAGAACAGGTATCAAAAAATAACAAAATCTTGCTATCATCCAGTCCAGCTTCCTTGCTGTGAATAGAAAACTGGTAGAAAACGTTTGTGAGAAGATGTCCCTCGTGATCCAGGCCTTTTTGTTAGCATAATAATGAACTGGTAAGACATTCTCTCTTTTTTTTTCTTGATAGACTGTTCAGTAAACGTCTATTAGGTTCACAGTTCTGGCCTCTCATTCACGTTCAATGTGTCTTTGTTGATTTTCTGCTTTCATGAACTGTCAAGCTCTGTCAGTGAGAACTGAAGGTTCTATTAGTGTGTTGCATTTACTTCATTTCCTAGGAATAGTAGTACTTGCTTTATGAATGTAGGCGCTCTAGTTTGGTGTATATATATATTTAGGATTGTTTTCTATTCCTGTGGAATTGATCCCTTTATCACTATATATATGTATTTTGCTGTAATTGTTGCTGTTGTTGAACTGAAGTCTGTTTTATTTTTATTTTTTTCCTGAAGTCTTAAATGATGTAAGAATACCTACCTATTCTTGTCCTTTTGATTTCCATTTGCATGGAATATTTTTTTCCACACCTTTACCTTGAGTCTGTGCAACACTTTGCAAATTAAATGCAAAAGCAAATATTTGAGTTGTGTTTTTTAATGCATTGCTTCAATCTGTATCTTTTATTTAAATATTTATTTTTGAGACAGAGACTCACTATGTTGCCCTTGGTAGAGTGCTGTAGTGTCACAGCTCACAGCAAACTCAAACGCTTGGGCTTAAGCGATTCTCTTGCCTCAGCCTCCCAAGTAGCTGGGACTACAGGCACACGCCACAACGCCTGGCTATTTTTTGTTGCAGTTGTCGTTGTTTGGCAGGCCTGGGCCGGGTTTGAACCTGGCCAGCCCTGGTGTATGTGGCCAGTGCCCTCACCACTGAGCTACAGGTGCCAAGCCAATCTGTATCTTTTAAATGGGGATGTTTATACCATCTGCATTCAATGTTAATACACGTACTGATGAGTGAGATACTGTTCAGTCTTCGCATGGACCGTTACCTTGTTGCTTTGCAACCTCCCTTCTCATCAGCACATGGAACATTTTCCAAGATAGACCATATTTTAGGCCACAAAATAAGTTTCATCAAAAAATCAAAATCATATCGTGTATCTTCTCAGATTACAGAAGAATAAAACTACAAATCAATTCCAAAAGAAACTCTCAAAACCATCGAAACATGTGGAAATTAAATAACCTGCTGTTGAATGATCCTTGTGCCAAGGATAAAATCAAGATGTAAATGTAAAATATTTTTTGAATTGAATGACAATGGTGACACACATAGCCCAGGTCTCTGGGATGGAGAAGCAGCAGTGCTGACAGGGAAATTTAGAGGACTACATGCCCACATCAAACAGAAAAATATCACAAATTAACAACTTAATGTCACACTTCAGGGAACTGGAAAAACAAGAACCAAAAACCCTAAAGCTAGTAGAGGACAAGAAATAACAAAGAAAGGTAGAACTAAATGAAATTAATACAAAAGAAAGTAACAAAGGATTAATGAAGGAAAAACTGATTTTCTGAAAAGACAAAATAGATCACTAGCTAAATTAAGAAGAGAGAGGATTCAAATAAGCCCAGCGAGACATGAAAAAAGAAGAGATTGCAACGGATACTACAAAAGTATAACAAATAATACAAGACTGCTATCAACACCTCTATACACACAAATTAACATCATCTAGAGGAAAAGGATACATATTTGGAAACACAAAACCTCCTAACCTTAAATCAGGAAGCAATAGAAATCCTGAACAGATCAATGAGTGGTAAGATTGAATTAGTAATAAAAAATCTCCCCACTCCCCCTGTAAAAAAACCAAGGATCAAACAATTCACAGCTGAATTCTACCAGACCTACAAAGAATTGATACCTGTCCTGCTGAAACTGTATGTAATGGATTACATAAAGAAAAAGGGAATGATGGGCAGCGCCTGTGGCTTAAAGGGTAGGGTGCCGGCCTCATATACCAGGGGTGACAGGTTCAAGCCGTGCCTCGGCCAAAAAAAAAAAAAAGAAAAAGGGAATGCTGTGTAACTCATTCTGTAAAGCCAGCATCACCCTGATACCAAAGCCAGGAAACGATCCAACCAAGAGAGAAAACTACAGACCAATATCTTTCATGAACACAGATGTAAAAGTCCTCAGCATAGTACTTGCTAACTAAATCTAATAGCACATCAAAAAGAAAAATTTACTATAATCAAATGGGTTTTATTCCAGGGATGCAAGGGACAGTTCAACATATGTAAATTAATAAATGTGATTCACCACATAAACAGATCATCTTAGTAGATTTTATCTACTAACCACCTTAGTAGAGAGAGAAATGAAATCCAGCACCACTTCCTGATAAAAACTCTTAGCAAACTAGGCAGGGAAGACACATACCTCACAATAATAAAACTGTATATGACAAGCCCACAGTCAACATCATATTGAATGAGGTAAAATTGGAAGAATTCCCCTAATGCTTGCACAAGAAAAGGATGTCCACTTTCATCACTTCTATTCAACATAGTACTAGAAGTTCTAGCCAGAGCAGTCAGAAAAGAGAAAGCAATACAGGGCATCCAAATCAGAAAAGAGGTGAAACTAACCCAGTTTACTGATGCTATGATCCTGTATCTAGAAGGATCCCAAAAGACTCCTAAAATTGATAAATTCAGTAAAGTCTTAAGCTACAAAATTAATGTACACAAATCAGTAGCATTTCTATGCAGTAATAACAGCCAAGCTAAGAATCAAATCAAGAACTCAATACAATTTACGATAACTGCAAAAAAATAGATAAATAATCTACCTAAGAATATATCCTTAACCAAGGAGGCGAAAGAGCTCCACAAGGGGAACTACAAAACACCAATGAAGGAAACAGATGAAGACACACACAAATGGAAAAACATCCCATGCTCATGGATTGCAACAATCAATATTGTAAAATGTCCATTCTGCCCAAAGTGACTTACAGATTCAGTATAATTCCTATCAAAATACCAATATAATTTTTCAAAGCATTAGAAAAATAAATCCTAAATTTCATATGTAATCAAAAAGGAGACCAAGTAGCCAAAGCAATCCTAAGTACAAATAACAAACCTGGAGGTATCCCATCACCCAACTTCAAAAGTATACTACAAGGCTATAACCACCAAAACAGCATGGCACTGGTATAAAAGTAGCAATACAGATCAGTGAACCAATAAGTACAGCCACCCACAACCAACTGATCTTTGACAAAATATAACAACATACTCTGAGGAAAGGGCACTCTACTCAACAAATGGTGCTGGAGGGCCAACAAGCCTGTAATCCTAGCAATCTGGGAGGCTGAGGCAGGTAGATTACCTGATCTCACAGGTTTGAGACCAGCCTGAGCCCAAGAATAACCTTGTCTCTAAAAATAGCGAGGTGTTATGGCAGGTGCCTGTAGTCCCAGCTACTTGGGAGGCTGAGGCAGGAGAATCACTTGAGCCCAAGAGTTTGAGGCTGCTATGATGCCACAGCACTCTACCAAGGGTGGCAAAGTGATACTCTGTCTTCAAAAAATAAATAAATAAATAAATGGCGCTGGGAAAATTGGAGAGCCACGTGCAAAAGAATAAAACTGTATGTTTATCTCTCACCATACACAAAATTTAACTCATGATGAATTAAAGCTATGAATTTAAGACCTGTGCCATAGAAATTCTAGAAGAAAACTTAGGAAAATCTCTTCTGGACATTGGCCTAGGCAAAGAATTTATGACTAAGACCCAAAGTAAATACAACAAAAATAAAATAAATAGAACTTAAACAAATTTCTGCACAGCAAAAGAATCAACTGAGTAAATAGTCTACAGAATGGGAGAAAATTTTCACAAACTACACATCTGGTAAAAGATTAATAGCCAGAATCTACAGAGAAATCAAATCATCAAGGAAAAAGCCAAATAAAGCAAATAACCCCATTGAAAAGTAGGCAAAAGACAGGAGCAGGTGTTTTTAAAAAGAAGTTACATAAATGGGCAAAAAACATATAAAAATGCTCAACATCACTAATCGTCCAATAAGTGCAAATTAAAACCACAATGAAATACATGTTAATGTTATCACAATGGTCTTTATTAAAAAGTGAAAGAACAATAGATGTTGGTGCAGATTTGCTGAAAATTTAAAATTTAATGGAGTCTTTTCTTAGATTCCTCCAACAAGTCAGTTTTCAGTTGCCTTTAACATCCAGTTCATCATGATAGATGTGTACTTGTTTCATGACCAGTAAGCCATTGTTTGTGTGGCGTTCACTGCAATGCTGACAACTCTACTTTTGACACCACTGAGTGCTTCCATTTTACCTTTCTTCAGCATTTTTCTACTTTTCACTAATTTCCGTTCATCACTGTCAGCCTGGAACTTCAAGGGCGTATCACTGTGCTTCTTCAGGTCACATATGGTAGTCATCCCAACACTACCCTCGTCTGCCAGACGTCCTACAGCTCTTCTGTTTCTCCAGCAAGACTTTCCACGCTGTAGATGAACTCAAATATGTCCTCTTTATCTTACCGCTGTTACTCATGAGAGTATCTGCAGGCTGTTTGTTTGTTTTTTGGTTTTTTTTTTTTTTACATTTTCAATAACGTTTTTACAAAACCAGAGAATGAGCAAAAAAATGCAGTGAGTAACAGACCAGAGGCACTGGCCCCAAGTGGGCATCATGGAGACCCTGCCTCTGGTATGTCCAGCCTGTATGTCATTTTATGACCCTTTGTGGGCATGTTTGTGTGAGGGAGTCTAGGGGAGCACAGATATATATATTGTAGTTGAAGTGGGTTGGAAGGGTCTTCATTCCCTGTCACATGAGATCAGGTGAGGAATTTTCCACACACAGGCTTTACATGTTGTATATACTTACGTGTACTTGACACCTGACAGACAGTACATGAATGGCAAATGTGTGTTCCCAGTGTGGTCCATCTTTTCACCTGTCTAACGAGGTATTTAATATCAAACACACAAAAGTTCTGCACTTTTTGTGCTTGGTGTGCCTTGTATAGAAATCCTTTCCTTCCTAAGGTCTTGAAGGAACCTGAACATCATCTTCATATGTGGTAAAAAGTCTCCTCTGCTTTATTTAGAAGTGTTTTGGCTATTCTTCATCCTTTGGTCAACCACATAAATTTTAGAATAAATCTATACAACTTACTGAAAACTTTGCTGGCCTTTGACGTTGCATTGAACTCAGTTTGAGACCTGCTGTCCTAAGGCTATTGATCATTCATAACCATCACCATTGAGTATCCTCCTTTAAGCAGTTTTCCTTTAGTGATTCTCATGAATTTTAAAAACCAATTCTCCATAAAGTTGCCACTCATCTTCTGCTAGGTTTATTCCTAGGTAACATGCCACTGTTATCTTGAAAATATGCTATTGCTTATGTCTAAAAAATGCAACTGATCTTTGAATATACAGTAGAACATCCATAGCTGACCATCCCGGTAAGTGGACCTAACTTTCAGACTGGACATGCACGTGTACATATCAGTACAGCAGGCCTGGTTCCTCACCATGACCACCTCTGTACATTGACCAGATTGTTATACTCCCTTGGGTGGTCAACTTACAGAGTTTTTACTGTATCAATACATTTTACTAAGTTTTTGTTTGTTTGTTTTTTGTAGAGACAGAGTCTCACTTTATCGCCCTGGGTAGAGTGCCGTGGCGTCACACAGCTCACAGCAACCTCCGACTCCTGGGCTTAGGCGATTCTCTTGCCTCAGCCTCCCGAGTAGTTGGGACTACAGGTGCTCACCACAGCATCCGGCTATTTTTCTATTTTGCAGTTCGGCCAAGGCCGGGTTTGAACCGGCCAGCTTTGGTATATGGGGCCGGCGCCCTACTTGATGAGCCACAGGCACTGCCCCATTTTACTAAGTTTTAAAATTCTAATAATTTGGCTCAGCGCCTGTGGCTTAAGCAGCAAAGGCGCCAGCCACATATACCTGAGCAGGTGGGTTCGAATCTAGCCCAGTCCTGCCAATGACGGCTGCAACCAAAAAATAGCGGGGTGTTGTGGTGGGCACCTGTAGTCCCAGCTACTTGGGAGGCAGAGGCAGGAGACTCGCTTGAGCCCAAGAGTTGGAGGTTACTGTGAGCTGTGATGCCACAGCACTCTAGTCAGGGTGACAGCTTGAGACTCTGTCTCATAAAAAAAAAAATTCTAATAATTTGCCACCTTTGGATATTGTCAGCTTATCTTCATTTCCACTGCTTATGCTTTTCTTATTTTTTGTACCTTAGTGTAATAGCTTAGGTGTTAAGCTCAATGCTAAATACTTGCCTTCATTCATCCCTGATTTTAAAGGGGCATGTCTAGCTTTTTCGTAATTTAAATGTGTACCACAAGTACTTTTATTTTCTTTTTTAGAGACAGAGTTTCACTCTGTTGCCCTTGGTAGAGTGCTGTGACGTCACAGCTCACAGCAACCTCCAACTTCTGGGCTTAGGCTAATTCTCTTGCCTCAGCCTCCTGGGCAGCTGGGACTACAGGTGCCCACCACAATACCCAGCTATTTTTGTTGTTGTTGTTTTAGTTTGGCTGGGTCAGGGTTTGAACCCTCCGCCCTTGGTATATGGGGGCAACGCCCTACTGAGCCACAAGCGCTGCCCACAAATACTTTTAAAGATTTCCCTTACCTGACAGTTTTTCTTTACCAAGATTGTCTTAAAAAAATCATTACGGTAGTCGAATTTTACTATATGCTTTTTTATGCAGAAATTCTATTTGTTTTTCCCCAATCTCACACTTAGGTTTCCTAACGTTATTTTTGCCCTTACATTCCTGATACAAATGTAACTTATGCCATCTTCACGAAAATGCTTGTGTTGCTTTTAATTTGTGATTCTTTACTATTCTCTGGAATGTGTGTTAATTTACATTTTTAGTTTTTTTTTTTTTTTTTGTCACGCTGGGTAGAGTACTGTGGTGTCATAGCTTACAGCAACCTCCAACTCTGGCTCAAGCGATCCCCTTGCCTCAGTAGAGACGGGGATCTCACTCTTTGCTCAGGCTGGTCTCAAACTCCTGAGCTCAAGCAATGTCCGCGCCTCGGCCTCCCAGAGTGCTCGGACTGCAGGCTTGAGCCACTGGGGCCAGCCCTCTCCTGTGTTCTTATCTATGTTTTGGTGTTGTGGCTATGCAGGACTCTAACAACGACTTGAGGAGCGCTAGATCTTGCTGATGGAAGAATTTGTGTGCCTCGGAAATGATCGTTCATCGAAGTTCAGGAGAACTCAAAAAGGCCTGGAGACTGCGGCTTCCTTTCCAGCTACCAGTGTTGAGGTCACTGCCGCAGAGCAGGTCCCAAACAGCATTTAACGCCTCTCGTTGCAGCGTGGAGCCCAGTGGAGCGTGTGCACTCTCCCCACACTTTCGAGGTGTTCTCTGTTGGCCCGGTCTCCTCCTCCATCCCAAAGATGTGGCTGCCAGGCTCACTGGCGTGCCCAGGTTGCCTCCCAGTAGGAGCGAGTGGGTGTCTGAGTGTGCCCTGAGAAGGATGGTGGGCTGACCAAGGTGGGTTCCCTTCTTGTGCCTCTGGAGCTACAGGAGAATCCAGCTACCTGACGCTCATCTGGAACAAGTGGGCTCGAAAATTAATTAATACAAACGATTGTGAATATATTCACAAAATCTACAATGCTCATAGAAATGTGTGACAATAAACCGCACTACACAAGCACCCAGCAAACTGGCCATGTCTGTGACCGTCCCTGAACTGCCCGGTGTAGCAGGTGCCCCTCCCCATCTTCCCTGTGGAAGCACACACTCCTGCCCTCAGCCCATCACCACCGCCACTCACGGATTCACCACCAACTCAGTCATTATTTTGTTTCAGTCTTTCTTCAACGTACACAGAGCTCACACTTATTTCAAGATTTAATATTGGAAATGCCTGGGTCTTTGTTACAAATTTGGTGATGTGTTTTGCCTGGGATAACACTGGTTTTACTTTTCATGATTTCTCCCCAAGGACACACTGATGATTTGCGGCCTTCACTGTGTGTGCCTCGGATTTCTTATACTTTCCTGTGCCCTGTCTTCTGTCTTGCTTCTTTTTATGTTCTTTCTTATTCCAATTTCCCTGTCTACCAATCAGGAATAATAACTACCATTGACTTTCAGCTCTCACCATGTACTTTTATCAGACATATTTAAGTTGAAAACTTAGTATCCGAAACCCTCATCTGAATACGGGGACCTTGGGGACATTTTATGTTTGATCACCCTTCCCATCTTACTTGCTAATGTTCTTCAATGTTTAATCTTATAACTGACTAAATTAGACATCACTGAACAATATGTTGTGTCACCTTTAAAAACAACAGGCTCATTAAATGTGGAGTGAAATCTTTTTAAAATTCTGACATGTGACTGAACTGAATCTGGCAAATTACATGCTGAGGCTTAAAATGAAGGTTAGTCAATTACATGGATTAACAGCTTTTGAAAACTATCGGTCTTCACACTGGCAGCACAGTCCTTGCCATCTTCACTATGGGGGTCTTGCAGTAACTATCCACTTTACTTCCTCTGATCCAATCCCCATACTGTCGCCTAAGTGGTTTTTCCAAAGCACACTCTATTAACTTTGTAAATTTGTTAACCACAGATCAAATTCCCAATTCCTTGGCGTGGTTTAAAGGTCTTTCCTGGTTAGGACCCTCTCTTGATTTTTAGCTTCAAACTACATACTATGCTCCATCTAGCAACATGACTGTATTGATAGGCTATTCTGTTACACTTGCTGCCTTTACAAATGATGCTAATTTATGGGAACGCCTGTGGCTCAGTGGGTAGGGCACCGGCCCCACATACAGAGAGTGGTGGGTTCAAACCCGGTCCCGGCCCAACTGCAAAACGAAAAAATAGTCAGGCATTATGGTGGGCGCCTGTAGTCCCAGCTATTCAGGAGGCTGAGGCAAGAGAATCGCCTAAGCCCAGGAGTTGGAGGTTGCTATGAGCTGTGATGCCACAGCACTCTGCTGAGAGTGATAAAGTAAGACTTTGTCTCTAAAACAAAACAAACAAAAAAATGATGCTAACTCTTATTCATCCTTTAAGACTGTAAGGCCACTCAGAGGTCTTTCTGTACCCGCTCAGGCAAATTACTCCTCCCCTGCCTGCCACTAATTTATGTTCTTAGTACTTAGTACTGGAAGTACTCATACACGTGCTTGGTTCAGATTTACCAAATTATGTGTGACCTACACACCCTGGATTCTTTGTCTAGTGAATTACGCCACCAGTACTTACCTCACAGGGGCCCCAGGAAATAGTGCAAAGGTACCAAAAATGTTCTCTTCACTTTTATATAAAACTTTCAGTGCTCAATGTGTGCAAGACACCAGAGATACATGTAACGGTGAGCAGGATCCAGTTCCTCTGCTCAAGGAGCTCACAGGAGAGCAGAAATACATCTTTGGGGAGCATCGTACTGTATGAAGATTAGTCATTACACAACTATTTTCTAAATGGTCAACATATATAAAAAATACAATATATTACAAAGTTTTATGAGTATAGACTTAAAAAGAACAAATGACAACTTCCAGCAACTGGCACCAGATTGATTACAGGTTACATTCTGTGTTCCAAGATAAAATTAAAGACATAAATCAGCCTGTTCAAGTGTCGGTTATGACTTTGCAAAGACAGTATTTAAAGGAATGAGCAGTCAGTAGTATAAGTTAAGTTTCAATTAAATTTGGACAAAAATGTTTAATATAGTAACTTTAGCACATACAAAAAATTAAAAAGCCTATCTAAGCATTTAGTGAAAACACTTATAAAAACACTAATGTCAGATCCATAAAATTTATTTTAAAAAACTGTTAAAAACTAACCACACTGGAATATTTAATGATAGTTCTCAAAAAGTTTGTTCCCTATTTTAAAGGAAAATACATACCAGTATCTTCCAGAAACCATCTTTATAAAAGTTAGACTTCTAGATACGGAAATGTACTACAGTAGATTCTATAGTTTACACTTTTAATCACAGGACTGGAGTTCATTCTCCCTACTCCCCTCCCCACCCCTCAAGGGTGGCCATTAATACTCTTACTTTACTAACATTACATTACCACGGATCCTTATATAGAGTACACATCGCATGTTTACTAACAGAGCCAGCCTCCTCTATTTATTGTCACATAATTATTTCAGATATGCATTTGACTTTAAGTACAAATAGAAATACAACATCCCACTATTGTAAACATTCACCAAGAGCTTCCAGAGCAGGATGAGTAATAAAGGTGGCCTGAGAGTTGGTGGAGATTTGCTCACACATTTGGATACTGCTGAGATTTGAAGGCAAATTACCATAAGCCTTACTTGTATTTCTGTACGAAAGTAGCTCTAGACATACATTTTTAGTCGTAAACACCTGAAAGTTATTCCAAAGATGACATTAAGCACCATTTTCACTTACCTGAAATACACTGAGATAAATTCAGCAGTATGCGTGATTGTTAGCACCAGAGATTAAAAGTAACGGTGGGTCTAAAGTTCCCTTTGTGGATACACGTGGAGCACTGAGTTCCAACTGGTGCTAGCAGGAACCGCTCATGAAAACGAAGGGTGCTGACTCCGCAGGGCCACGTGCACCCCTGAGTCTCAGGCACAACTGTTACTTCCGTCAAGGAGTGCTACACAAGCAGATTTAAGGCCGTACTTGGCTTTAAAGAGTTCCATTTCCTCTTAATATTCTTTATACAATGTAGGTCACATACACGATTCAAAATTTCATAGGATAGAAGATGAAAAGTCCCCAAACTTTCCAAATAGTATTCTCCATACAATTTATCATCAGCATATTTACATAGGGGAGTGTTCATAATTAAAACCATTTCAAAAAATGCGATTTTCAAACTCATATCACGGTTTCCCCCAGGATTTTCTTCACTCTCATTCTGACTTTTGGTAAACCTCACACTTGTCGGTTTGGCCACGGCAGTCCTTAGGCAATTCTGATGTTGGTCTGAGGGAGAATAAAAATTAAAAAATATTACCTGCCACCCACTTTGCGACAGGCTTAGTTGCAAAGAAATGGTGTTCCTGGTGCTGAAGGGTAACTAGGAAATCCATGGGGCTGGGCTGGGAAGCTTTCTAGAGTCAAAGCAGAATGGACCTGCTGTAACAAGGCTGACTGTGCAGCTGTGTTGTGTTGGAACTCCTGCAAGGATGACTGGGAAGGGCTCTGGGAAAAACAAGGGATGCCCGGGAGGGACAAAAGACCTGGAAAAACAGAACCGCCTGCAGCCTGAAGTCCAGACGATCAACCAGCTTGTGCAACAAGAGCAGAGTTGAAGTTGGAACTGAATGCTGAGGCTAACCCTGGGAGGGCGGGAGCTGAGGACGGGGCAGTGGCAGCCACAGGGAGGGGTGTGACAGCGGCGACTGTAGTGGGTGCCTGTAGCCCCTGGAACTAAGGGACGGCAGGCGTGACGCTGGGTGTATTTGAGACAGAGAAGCAGCGTAGGAGGGATTGGAGGGTAGCAGAGGACCCTGAGAAGAGTGAGGGGGCAGCAGGGGCCAGGATGAGGGGGAAGGGTGCTGCTGAGACAGGGGCAGAGGCCGAGAGCCCCGAGAGCACAGCTGCTGAGGAGCTGGGGTGAGAGGTAGAGCTGGGGGTGGCACTTGAGGAGGTGAGTACTAACGACACTGGAAGGGACACCGCTGGATTAAGAGATGGGTTGCCAGTTAATGTGAAATTACTGGTCAAAGAAGTAAAAAGAGGAAGAGCAGTGGCTATGGGATCGATGGGGGTGGAGGAAGCATTTGGTGGGAGGGAAATAGAAGCGAGGACATTTGAGCCATTTAAGGGAGATCTCAGACTGGACAGACTCGACAGCGCGGGGTTCAGGCAGGTGGGTAGAATGACGGGCACTGACTTTGGCGGATATGTGCGCCCCAATGTCCCTGACAAACCTAAAGTGTCGTGCGAGGGGTTCATGGAATGGGACGGGCCTTTGAAGGCGGAGGGAGTGGGGCTGGTGGACTCGGTTTTGATCATGACGGGAAAGTCGTCACAGCAGGGGTGGCTGCAATGTGCAGGTCTGAGGCCCCCGAGTGGGGACCGGGCAGAAGAGCAGCAGAGGAGCCGCAGCTCACAGGCGCCGAAGCTGATGAAGACGTCATTGGAGGAGCTGATGGAGACTGCACAGGCAAGGCAGAGAGCACGGAGGTCGAGTTAGTCACAAGAGAAGGCAGGCCTGGGAACACGGCCAAACCTAACGCGGAGCTCTGCGGGGTGGGCACGGCCGGTGGAGCATAGCACTTGTTAGGGGCTGAAGCGGGAGACTCAGAGTTCTAATTAGTTAGAGAAGACAATGAAGCCAGCCCAGGAGAGGCTAAAGCAGAGGAGTTGATTAAATTGGTGTCATTTGATGTCAGAAAGTCTTTCAGAGCAGACAAGAGAGGACTGTCCACACCGAGGGGACCAGCGATGCTGGGAGCAGAACCCCCGGCAATCACAGAAGGGGGTGGGTTGGGTACGCTCTGGGAGGCTGGGGGCAAGGGCAGAGCGAGGTCTGCAAACACCGAGGGCAGCGGAGCCGGAGCCTGGCTGCTGGTAGAAGCAGCAGTAGAGGTGGTGGGAAAGGGGGTGCTTGAGAAAGGAGCAGAAGTGGACACAAACGTGTCACTCGAAGGAAGCGTGGCCTGCGGAGCAGACGTGGCCTGAGG
>CAUYON010103714.1:0-10863 GCA_963573935.1 Arctocebus calabarensis
GCTACCCAAAAATGGACCGGCTACTTGGGAGGCAGAGGCAAGGGACTCGCTTGAGCCCAGGAATTGGAGGTTGCTGTGAGCTGTGATGCCATAGCACTCTATCCAGGGTGACAGCTTGAGGCTCTGTCTCAAAAAAAAAAAAAAAAAAAAAGAAGTTAATATATACAGGAGTATCTTAAGAGTGCAGGTTCCCCTTTTCTATGTATTTTTTTACTTTTTATTGAGACAGAGTCTCACTTTGTCACACTCGGTACTGTGATGTCACAGCTCACAGCAACCTCAAACTCTTGGGCTCAAGTGATTCTCTTGCCTCAGCCTCCCCAGTAGCTGGGACGACAGGTGCCCGTGACAACACCTGGCTATTTTTTTGTTTAGCAGGCCCAGGCCGGGATCAAACCCACTGACTCTGCAGCACGTGGCTGGTGCCCTACCATGCTACGGGTGCCCCCGCCACCAGGGTCCCCTTTTCTTTCTTTTTTTTTTTTGAGACAGAGCCTCAAGCTGTCACCCTGGATAGAGTGCTGTAGCATCACAGCTCACAGCAACCTCCAATTCCTGGGCTCAAGTGAGTCTCTTGCCTTTGCCTCCCAAGTAGCTGGGATTATAGGCGCCTGCCACAACGCCTGGCCATTTTTTGGTTGCAGCTATCATTGTTGTTTGGTGGGCCCGGGCTGGATTCGAACCCGCCAGGTCAGGTTTACGTGGCTGGTGCCTTAGCCCATTGAGCCACAGGCGCCGAGCCATGGGTCCCCTTTTCTAATAAGGTCACTGCCTCAACTAGGGAACTTCCACTATTACAAAGTTGCTCACTTCCTCTGTTGCCCCTCCAACTTCCCTGTAAACCTGTGGGGCACCAGGAAGCAGGGCTCATCCTCAAGTGGGCCATTTATGTCCAGTATACATTACGGAATAATGAAAGCTTAGGGAACTGTGTACACTTTTAATTTGCTTTTGTTACCCCAGTAAATCTTACTTTTATCTGTGCTATGAAGCGCACTGTCATATTAAATTGGATGGCTTTCCATATCAGTGGAGAATTTCTACATTTCCATTGTGTGAAAGTATTCCCCTATTGAATCACACTTGAGTAACAACAGTCTTTAATCAGAGAAGGCTCACTGATCCAACCCCTCTTGATTTTTAGGGTACGTGCTTGAGGAAGTACTGACAGATGGGCAGGATGTGAGAAGTGTGCCCCACTGAGGGATGCCCCAGTTCTTACCCCTCTTACTACCACGCCCTTTGCCCAATTACTCTGTCGTGCCTCCTCACTCTGACTGCGGGTGGGGAAACAGCAAATGGGATAAAAGAGGCCTGAAAAGCACGTACTCTCTGGGGCTTGTCACTCTTGCCCCTTCGCCACTGCCATGAGAACGTGCCCAGGCTGGCCGGCTGGAGGAATAGGAGAGCCACCTGGGGGAGGACCAGTTTCTCCAGCTGACAATGAGCTGATGCAGAAGCCTGGGCTTCCACTCAACAACAAGCCTACGCCAGACACGTGAGCTAGTCCTGCCGGGACCAGAAAGAGCCAGGCAGCCTAAACCACGGCCTGTAGATTCATACACCAAATAAGCAGTTTTTATTTTAAGCCAC
Organism: Arctocebus calabarensis; assembly: GCA_963573935.1. Taxonomy (NCBI): domain Eukaryota; kingdom Metazoa; phylum Chordata; class Mammalia; order Primates; family Lorisidae; genus Arctocebus; species Arctocebus calabarensis. The sequence goes on from CAUYON010103714.1 coordinate 1,594, forward strand.
TGAGTTTTAGAGTGACTTAGTATGCATCCTTATTTGTGGTGACTGATACAGGAGGTGCCAAGGGTGGTTTGTTTTTTTTCTAATTTTTTCTAATTTTAAAATGTTTCCTCTAAAACAGAGTAATATTTAAATTATGACATATTTACACAATGAAATATCCAATAACTTTTATAATGAATGAATCAGAGTTACAAGTATAAGTTTCAAAATACTATTAATTTTAAAAGCAAGTGATGAAGGCGTACAGACAGTGCACATATCGTGTTGTACATTGTTTATGGAAACATCTGTATATATACCACAGACAATAAGAATACAGACGGGAAGGAGACCTCCCAAATTCAAAACAGTGTTTACTTTTGGAAAAGGAAGAATAAGATTACAAGTGGTAGTACTTTAAAAGTAAAAATTTTATTTCTTTAACAAGGGACCTTAAAGCAAATATGGCAAAATGTTATAACCTACTAAAGCTGGTTAGTGTCTGTAACAGGTGTTACCAGATCCTTTCTTCCAGTGCTTGAAATAGTTCAAAAATTAAGAGTAGCCAAATGTAAAAAGGTTGGGGGAAAGATAGTACTTCCCACCTTTTATTATACCCATGTTCTATGATACACATTTCTGTACTTCCAGAATTATAATTTAGCCACAAATTTATCAGAGGTGGAACTGCCCTCCACAGACGTCTCATAATGTATGTTTTCCTTACTGTGTAAGATACATTTAATTTAGGCTTTCTGCGCCCTACAGCATACCGATACAATGCTCTTTATCAAATAAAACACAAAACCCTGAAGAATGTACACAAATTCCAGTGCATTCCTGATGACTATATAAAGACCTTGTTATTCTCATCCAGGCTGGAGGCAGGAATTTTGCAAACCACACAAATAGTTACAGCTTTATAAGAAACACTCTAGTTTTAGTTCAGACTTTCCCAATCATTAAACAGTCTGTTAGAGAGTATGGCTATTTTGTTTTTCACATTGTTTGACATATTTAGAAATGTGATAGAAAGTCTAAATTTGGTTCTTTGGAAGCATTTAAAGGCGTTCAGTGTATAACATTCTTTTATAACTCCTCATATGTGGTTCCCCCAAAATGCTATTTAAATGTTTTCTAATTTTCTAATGAGTGAGATAGCACATGGATAAGAAATGGATTTGTTTCTTTTCTAGTGCGGGCAGAGTCACGCCTGGGTAGACGCACAATCTAGCGTTCTGTATAGGTACTCAACAAGGTTGGAGAGCCAACTCCCACAATGATGGAGAAAGCTTTCATCTAAACAGTATGCTTCTAAAATAAAAAAATATACAGGTATGAACATTTTAATTAAATGGATTTATTTAAAAAGAAGGCTACAAAATCTGATATTAAGAGAGATAAAAAAGACCCACAGGATTTAATATGACAAATAGAAAAATGATTGGCAATAAACAATGTAAAAATACATTTCCTGGTCCCCAAACAGAACATAATTTTAAGTACAGTAATTATAAAATTCTTGTACTCTAAATACATTTCCCTTATAATTAACAGCAATTCTAAACAATTTATTTATATAAAATGTAACAAATTAAATTTACCATGGCTGTTAATAAAAAATTATCTTAACTTTGAGTTTACCAAGTTTGCCCTTTTCTACATATAATAGTGGTTCCTGGTCCCAAGTTTCCTTGAACTTATTTACTAAAATAGTCTTTTTACTCGTATTTCCTTCTAAGAGAGAAGCTAGTTAACCCATTCATGGGTCTCATAAAAACCAGTGTGAAGGCAGGTTACCAGAGTGACCCAAAATACCAATAAACGTACAATGGTGTATCTTTCTGAAAAGGAAGGAATTAGTGGCCAACTAAGAGATCAACTTGTAGAACCAATGAAACAAATGGAGGTGAAATCTCAGAAAAAGCAGAGCTTAAGCTCAATGCTGACATGCTACGTACGTATGAGAGGGCAGCTGAGAATCTCTCTCTTAATCTTGACCACACCCAAGGCCTTCATGGTGACTCTGAGGTAGCCCAGGTGATTCGCCATGAATTCTAGATGGGCACAGAGGACACTTAAAATGGCAATGGTAGAGTCTGATGTGAACTTCTACAACGTCCTTACCATAAACTGATTATCTGAACCAGTCTTTATTCTTAAACCCAAGACTTTGTTATTTCTCCTCTCTTCGATGACACACCCAGTAAAAACAGCATCCATGATTGGTTTCATTATCTCCCAAATCGAAAGCAGTGACATCATCACTAGCACTACCATCCAAACTCTGATGTAAGTATGTAAGGTGGTCAGTGAGAGAGAAAAGGTAATCTTGGACATACTGACCAATTCCTGAGAACCACATTAGCCACATTCATGCAACTGAAACCCACTTACAACACAAAAATGGCAGAAGAAAAACTGAAAAAGGAGTGGGGTCATTAAACTGTATCACTGGAAACATGATTCCACTGGTTCACATAGAAAACCTAGGCCAGGAGACCTCCACCTAAGTATGGAAGGACCTGACTTAGGGGCTTATGAGATTCGGGTCAAAACTCTAGGAATAATGCAAGGAAGGTCTCATCTTGTGAACCACTAGGACAGAAAGTGCCCTGTCTGCCTGGCTCTAAGACAGCTGCCAGCAAAAGACAATTCTTCCGAATTATCAGAAGTAGTTATAAAGTAACTCTTGAGAATGTTCTGACTACTCCCTTATACCCAATATTAATCTGCACAGGGTTCTATGGATGTTCATTTTCTTTTTTCTTTCTTTCTTTTTTTTTTTTTTTGAGACAGAGCCTCAAGCTGTCACCCTGGATAGAGTGCGTGGCATCACAGCTCACAGCAACCTCCAATTCCTGGGCTCAAGCGAGTCTCTTGCCTCCGCCTCCCAAGTAGCTGAGACTACAGGCACCTGCCACAACATCCAGCCATTTTTTGGTTGCAGCCATCATTGTTGTTTGGCGGGCCCGGGCTGGATTCGAACCTGCCAGCTCAGGTGTACATGGCTGGCGCTTTAGCTCGTTGAGTCACAGGCGCCGAGCCGATGTTCATTTTCTTAAGACAATCTCCTCCAAAGAGAAACTAGTGCAGTTCTTATGTGAGAAGAGAACTAAAAGACCCTACTATATACCCTTCACAATTAAAAGGGCCCAAGATTCTGACCACCTAAAGACAAATGACAAGAAGAAAGAGAACCAGATGACGAAGCAACTCCTGGCTTCAATTCTGTCTGATAAGGAGACAGAACAGGGAACAACTTGAATAGCTAAAAAATGAAAGGCTGGGTTTCTAAAAAGATGACTGGCTCCAAAGAAAACACGGAAGAAGATCTGCAGAGCTGTGTTCATGTTAGTGAAAATAATTATATGTCAACAGGGGAATGGATCATTTTCTAACTCATCCCTTCACACATTCGGTAAGTGGTCAAAACCTGTCTGTATAATTACTTTCATTATCTTGGGCAAAAAGTCTTTCTTATCTTTGGTCCTTGGTAGTAATAGTAGTTTCTTCATTTTTTTTTCTAAGTTACATAACAGGTTTTTTTTGTTTTTTTTTTTTCTTAGATCGACAACCAAAGTGCAGTATAAACATGAGATTGCTGATACTGTTGCTTTTTTACACATAAAATAAAATACCAACATCTTCCATTTTACATTAGGCTATACATATACAGTATTTTATATTAGGCTATACAAAGGCCTCCAAAACAGTTAACAATTACCCTAAACCACTGCAATATAATTGTAAGGCTAAGTGAGACACAGTAAAGCCAGGGATTACATATTAAAGAAAAATATCTAGACCAACATTTAAAATGCTGGTTTCTTAAATATACATTAAAGTCTCATTAACAGATCATAATCTAATCACCAAAACAAACTACTAGCTAAGAAAATTAATTTAAAAGAGGATTTTTAAATGATGAATATAACCATGCTGTTTATACAGCAATAAAGTATAATTTAGAAGCTAAGCCTAGTAACAGAAGGCCATATAACGAAATGACAAAATCGTTTATCATCAGTTGACCAGTGTGACTTGAAGGAATAATTGTCTTCCACCTCCCACTCACTCCCAAATCTCCATTTGATCGGGGCTTTATCTAATGTTATTTTTTAAATAAATTTTTTAAAACTCTCTGGCCCAATCTGTGGTGACTGACACAGTCTTGATAAAACTGCATTCCTGCCCTTCCTCCTGCTGCCCCAAAGAAGTGGTTTAAACAATGCAAATTCTACCCGCGCTCCTGCCAGAGCTGAGGCATCATGACACAAACTGCAACCTCATGGAACAGCCTCTCCCCAGGGTCTTTAAGCATTAAGTGGTTCAGTGAGGGGTGATGCTGTAGTGGTATTTTCAGGTTTTCTCAGCGAGGACTCCTGTTGTTTTTCATAGAATATAACACCAAAGTCAATCAGGAACATAATACTTGCTAGAAATCCAAACACCTGAGGAAGAAAACGGGGGTAAAGGTTCTATGAGGACTTAGAATATAATCTCACATTTCCTACTGCCCATGAGAGAATTTTATAAAAGCAAGATGTTCATCAATTTTAATCTTATACACACTACTCTCAACTTTAATGGCAAAAAAGTATTTTTAAGTCATCAAAAGGGTGGCGCCTGTGGCTCAAAGGAATAAGGTGCCGGCCCCCTATGCCGGAAGTGGCGGGTTCAAACCCAGCCCCAGCGAAAAACCGTAAAGTCATCAAAAATGGAAAGACATGGCTTGGCGCCTGTTGCACAATGGTTACGTTGCCAGCCACATGCACCAAGGCTGACGGGTTTGAGCCCAGCCTGGGGTCAGCTAAACAACAATGACAACTGCACAAGAAAATAGCCAGGCATTACGGTGGGTGCCTGTAGTCCCAGCTCCTTGGGAGGCTAAGGCAACAGGATCACTTGAGCCCAAGAGTTTGAGATTGCTTAAGGTTAAGAGTCAGAGGTTGCTATGAATTGTGATGCCACAGTACTCTACCGAGGGCGACACAATGAGGCTCTGTCTCAAAAAAAAAAAAAAAAATGAAAAGACATTACCAAAACAAACCCTTTCAGAAAAATGGCTATTAGTCAAAGTCCCACAAAATACAAATTATGTGTGCATGTGTATGTGTGCAAAGCTAATCTATAATTTAAGATTAGATGAAAATTAAATCCTACAAAATAACACAGAACAGGATTATTAGCAATGGTTAGACTGACCCACAGATGTGAGAAGGGAAATATGCAAGTAGGCAATTCAGCCTTGGTGAAATGGATAAAAAGAAATTTCATTTTGCAGATACTATTGGGCTAAATTCCCTAAAATACATTTTTTCAGTTAATTGTCACATTGTAATGACACAGTGCTATGATGCCACCACCAATACTTCCTCTTCCTTAAATCACTTCCTTGTTTACTCTTCTAACATATGATCAAACATTCTGAGAATTCTAAATTTGAACTTCACTAGCAAAACCCTTAAAGAAATGGGGGCCAAAGAAGTGCTTTATAAAGAGAAACTGATGTTAAGTGACAGCTCAAGGCTCATCCAACTCTTGACACTCCGCCTCCATGAGTTTTAATATTGTTACAGCCTGTTGCAGTTTCCTGACCCTTCCACTTCCCCCAAACAGTATGCATTCCCCTTCATTTCACCACAGTAAACTAAGCTCCAAATTTACTAATTCACCTGGATGTCCCTAAAGCATCTAGCCTAAATTTAATTATCAATTCACCCCCAAAACCAAAATCTTCCCTCTAGAATCTTTATTTTGCTTTGATAGCATCTATTTCCTTATTCTCCAAGTAAATTTCTTGAATACTCCCATTCCAGGCCAGATATCACCTTGTTTGTGAAGCTGTCACCTCCTCAGAGAGCTCCAGTTCATACAGGGCCCTTTATAGCATATAATCTGAACAAGTGATCCAGCCCTTTTGCTCACACACTTCCCCCTTTTTTTAAAAAGTGAACTCCCTCACTCCTTTAAGTCTATAAAACTTTTCATAATTTAAATAGTTTGACAGGGTAGTTTCCAGCATATTATAAACACTGGCTTTTAAAGTTACCATTCACTGTTAAACACATTCAGTGAAATCTAAATACTGTAACAATTAAAACATTTTCTAGTTAAAACACATAAAACTCTTTTTCTGTTGATAACAACTGGGGATTTTTTTTCCCTATAACTATTTTTTCTTCAACTTCATTTTACTTCCTCCGCAGAATTTTATAGGAATATATATAGATATAGATTTTTTTTTTTTTTCAGACAGAGTCTCAGGTTGTTGCCCTGGGCAGAGTGCTCACAGCAACCTCCAACTCCTGGGCTCAAGCGATTCTCCTGCCTCCGCCTCCCAAGTAGCTGCGACTACAGGTGACGAATGTATTTTTATACTCCTTTTATCAATCACTCTATCATACTCCTCTGCAACAAAAATATTCATATAAACTAAAATTAAGCATAAGGACTCATTAAAACTTTGAGTTTTCTCTTCATATGATATCACTCTATCATACTCCTCTGCAACAAAAATATTCATATAAACTAAAATTAAGCATAAGGACTCATTAAAACTTTGAGTTTTCTCTTCGTGTACCCATGGATAAACATTAGCAATATTCAATTGCTGGAATGAATCAAGGTTTAGCACCAACTTTACTACTATGTTTCGGTTTTATGCAAGTGCTAAGAAAATGTAGTCACCTGAATAGGCAGATGTATTATTAGCCATGTAATCCCTGAACTCCTTTTGAATTGTTATAGCATAACAACTACTTTTAATAATCTTTAGCTGACAACTCTACTAATAACAACTTCAATTTGGTTAAGAACAAAGTACTAATTGGAAAACACCTGATTACGAGAAGACTGTCATCCAGCTGTTAGTCATTCAAGTTCACAATGCTGGTACCTCTCCAGGTCCATGATCCTTGATTTGCAATTGTGGAACCAAAACAGCTACAAAAACTTCGAAGTTTTCATGATTCACTTGACTCAAAATTGACACGAATTAAGACTATTTACCATCTTAACTTATCCCTTTTACCATTAATATTCATGTTTTGCTTCAGAAATATTAATGTTGGACTATAGTCTGTCCCAGGCCCTCAAATGGCATTGTATAATACTGTAAATGCACAGTATTACCTTTACAAATATAGGATATTCTGAATTTTTTTTAAAAAATCTGTCCTTGAGGATTTCAGATAAAAACTAAATATTTTTCAATGAAGTCCCTTTGTTGTACTCAAGGATTTTTTTGTTTTGTTTTCTAACTCAGGGCAGAGTACCATAGCAAAATGTGGGACAGGCAAATACATTTGGTGGGGGGGTTAGTTGCATGGTGATTGTGAAAAGGAAAGAGGAAAGAACTGGTGAGACTCCACCACTAGAGATGAATTCTCAGACATACTAATTTTAAGAAAGATTATAACCTGGTATAGTGGCTCATGCCTGTAATCCTAGCACTCTGGGAGGCTGAGATGGATTGCTTGAACTCAGGAGTTCAAGACAAGCCTGAGCAAGAGCGAGACCCATCTCTACTAAAAGAAAAATTATAGCGGGCACACCTGTAATCTTAGCACTTTGGGAGGCCTTGGTGGATCACCTAAGCTCAGAAGTTCAAGGTCTCTAAAAAACAGGTGGGCATTTTGGCAGGAGCCTGTAGTCCCAACTTCTTAGGAGGCTGAGGCAAGAGGATCACTTGAGCCCAAGAGTTTGAGAATGCTGTGAGCTATGACATCACAGCTACAGAGGGTGAAAAGGTGAGACTCTCTCAAAAAGGGAGGGAGGGATAAAGGAAGGGAGAAAAAAAATTAGTTGGGCATTGTGGTAGGTGCCTGTAGTCCCACATACTTGGGAAACTGAGGCATGAGGAACACTTGAGCCCAAGAGTTTGAGGTTGCTATGCCCTATGATGATACCACATCACTCCAGCAGAGCAGAAAAAGTGAGACTCTGTCTCAAAAACAAATAAACAAACAAAACAGATTACATTGCGGAGATTAAAAAGCTGGAAATTGATTTTCTCAAAAAAGGATCCTTTCCAATATTCCTTGGAAAGTCTTGATGAAATATTCACTGAAAGTGCTATCTAGACCAACTTCTATCAGTTCATTTAACATATTCCATTACAATTTACCTATCTCCTTAACTAGGATCAATCTTTGAGTCATTTCTCTTATGCATTCTCTGTCTCTTTTTTTAATAGAGATGGGGTCTTGCTAGTTGCCCAGGCTGACATGCAGTGGCTATTCACAGGCGCAATCTTGGTCCCCTACAACCTCAAACTGCTAAGCTCAAGTGATCCTCCCATGTCAGCCTCCTCAGTACAGGCTGTACAACTGCTCCAGGCTCTCCTGTGTATTTTCTATAGCTGGAACAGCACGTAGCATGTAGCTGTGCTACTGCTGAACTGAAAAGCAGAGAAATGTAGATAACAACGTCAATTTCACCACCTCCATTAGCAATAATGCGTTCACATGTGGAGTAAATGGATTTTTATTAACAAAACTCAAATTCTGGACAGGTTCCAGGTTTTTAAGCCTATCATATTTATTTGCTTTTAGTTCTTGTATTCAAAGTTACACTAAAAAATAAGTTAAAAGACAATAGGACATATAACTTGTCAAGTACTTTCCAAATTCCATGTTTCTAAATAAACAAAAATAAGCAATGTTAAAATTACAAGGTACTTACAATTGCTGCATATTCAGCTGCAGTCTTGTCATGCGTGGAAACAAAAATGATGGATGCCAGAAAAAATACAAATCCTGTTCCCAAAGTAATATAAAAATCCTGTAAATACATATAAAACACATAAGGAATACAGTATGTTAGATTCATGGACACAAACATTTTAATTTTTAAAAGTTTCAGTAACTTTTTCCTTGATACAACCGAAACTTACATACCCCAACTGCCAACTTTTTAATAAGCATGGCATTTAGTAAGTAACCTGTAAAGAAACACTATACTTTGGGCTGGGTATGTTGAGACAGTACATTACAAAATAATCTCTTAATAAAAGCAGCCCTCCAGGGCAGTGCCTATGGCTCCACAAGTAGGGTGCCAACCCCATATACCGAGGGCTGCGGGTTCAAACCCGGCCCCGGCCGAACTGCATCAAAAATTAGCTGGGCGCTGTGGTGGGCGCCTATAGTCCCAGCTACTTGGGAGGCTGAGGCAAGAGAATCGCTTAAGCCCAAGAGCTGGAGGTTGCTGTGAGCTGTGACTCCACAGCACTCTACCGAGGGCGATAGAGTGAGACTCTGTCTCCACAAAAAAAAAAAAAAAAAAAAA